>JAZHYW010040904.1:0-120242 GCA_037355805.1 Ixodes ricinus | reverse complement strand
GTGTATAAGCCGCAGAAACTCCAGCGTGCCTCTGGGTTTGCAGGCTAACGCGCGCGCGGTAGACATCGAACATCAGTTGCGCCAGCGCGCCAGACGGAGAAACGGAGATATGAGCGGCTAGGTCAGGCTCCGTCGCGCCCGCCTGCCGTCTTCGGTCTCCTCCCAGTTTGACGAGAAAAAAATTCACACTTTCATTAGAAATTAAAAGCAAACCAAGCTCTAAGAAACTGCGCGATCGACGGCGACCATGGGACTCAAAGTAGAAGACACTGCGATCCTGGACAAGGCGCCCAACTGCTGCAACGGAGTTTCGCACACTGGATCGCCGAAGACCGGCGACAGCAAGGTAACTTTCGTCGCCCTACCACTATAAGAAAATATATATAAAAAAATCTGGGTTAGGTTGGAGTCCGTAAACGTATTCCAGATATGACACTCTTGACCTCGCATACCTCCCTGACCTGCAGATAAAGTGTAGGTGTACGGATATTGGCACCTCCGTCGCAATTTCGGCGTGGTGACGGCTGTCGCCCCAACGTGGTCACTGGGCAAATGTCCCGTTTGATTCGTGTCCGTATTACTTCGGTCTCCGGTGCAGTCGGTGGGTGATGAATGAAACGATGCAGTGACGGAACGCCCTGGGGTTTCTGAGCGCCGGTCGTAGCAACGGCAATTGCACGACGTGTTAAAAAAAGAAAAGAAAAAAAGTGCGAGTTTGGCAAAAGCGGCGAATGTCGTCGTCTTTTTGTGTGGCGAGCGAGCGACTATACCGACGTGTCACGTCCTGGTAATATGACCCCCCTCTCCGTCCCGCACCGCACCTCGTGAAACCGTCGTGGTGATCGCGAGCTTGCCGCTTCTATTCCGTAGTGGCACATCCGGTGCGCTGACGCCAAGCGCGCGACAGTGTTTCGATAACCCAGAATAGATCGTTCGAGAAAAAAAAAACAACACAAAAAAAGACTCCCCTCTCCCTCCCCCTCCCCTAAAGTCCCTCCCCTCGTTTCACCATAAGCCCGATTTTATCTGCTTTTCGTTTTACGATTGCTAAACAGACCGACACATCTTCAGTATACAGGCCCTCGATGGTCTTTGAAAAAATACTTTCTTCCCGCTCTTTAATATTTACGAGCTAAGACCTCGTAATCCAGCTCATAGGTGGGGGGCCGACAGCTTGCCTGGGGGGGGGGGGGGGGTTGTCTGTCCCACGACAGCACGCGAGAACGGTTATCACGCAAAAACGTGGAACGTTCTTGGCAGTGAACTCGGGGTTTGGGCTTGACAGATAGTCCACTGCCGGAGCGTCACCTTTCAATGGCTTATCGGGTTCGCGGACTGGAGCGCACAACTGACCACAGAAGTCGGCGTTGGAAGGTTTTTCCCTCTCAGATATCCGGCAGACGTGAAATCTCTGGAGGACCGTCCAAATCAGATTAATCTCTGGAATTCCTTTAAGGGTGTTCCAATCCGCTGCGGCGTTAGCTGAGCGGGACAGCGTGAAGACACGAGACGCAGGTAGCCTTTCATTGGTAGCAACGAATAGAGTCGGAAGGGTATTGTTGTCGGGTATTGTTACCAGAGGTAATCTAAACGCGAAACTTCCGACGAGATAGCCTTTCTACGGTATCAGTGAAGAGTCAGATTCCGTTGTTCCGGTACTGCTGTTGGAAGGTGACGAGCATTCTTGTTGCAGTGTCTGCGTCCCCACAGGGTGTCCCCCAAAAATATTTACGGGGCTTTTTTACCGCAAAAATATGCCAAACGCTCATTCTCTGCCCAAATGTAACGCTAGCGAACCAGATGCCAAAGTTTCTTAACAAACTGTTATCTCAATCAAAAGTTGCAAGTGATTTTCTGAAAATGTCAACGAAAAAATGGGGCCATTTATTGCCCGTCTTCGGTAACTGGCACCATTCCGCTCCATATATTCGAAAGCTCTGTCGGCCGCATTCTCCCATTTACAATTTCAGAAAGTCACTTGTATCTTTTGAAGAAGGTGACGGTTCATTCTGAAACTTTAGCGTCTGGTATGGACTGCTAGCGCTACATTTGACCAGAGAATGAGCATTCAGTGATGCATAGATAATTCTTGTAATAAAAAAAAAAAAGAAAAAAACATTTAATTTTTTTTGGTGACATTTTATACATTGCAGGGTGTTTTTCTTTGAACTATAAATGATAATATTAAAGAAAGATAGGGGTACTTGTATGCTATCCACTTCAGTGGAAGCCAGAGCACATGCATAATGTGACAATTAGCGGCCTAAATAGCACTAAATAACCTTTTAAAGCCAGTTGGTGCTTGCTCATGTAATTTTTAAAAAGTTAATTAAGGAAATAATAAGTGCATATTTTGTGCACGGTGACAGTGCTTGTGCAGCCATATTACAATGCCCAGCTGTTTTTCTGTTCCCTTTCCCTCTCTTTTCTCTCCCTCTCTTCACTTGCAATATTCTTTCTACACGACCCTCGGTGCTCTGCTGTGCCGAAACTTGGGTGTCGTAAGTTGGCTTCGGAGCCTACTGATCGGATGGTAACGCCGTAAAAATGAAGCCTCTCCAGCATGGTTCCAAATCTCGCGTTTCCATCGGTCATGTATGGGCAGCTCCAGAAAGTTCCCGAGTGCTTCACAAAGTGTAACATTTTATGACTTTTGCTTGTGGCCACGAGAACAAAGCTTAGTAAAGCTATCGTACGAAGAAGAAAAACCTGGTTTTCTTTGCATTTTATTTTGTCAAGATATTCGGCAGTTTTAGGTATTTATGTTTTGCAGAGGAGATAATAAGTAAAATTAAACAATTTGGCACTATAATCGACACCCGGATTTTACTAATACTATCATGCCCATTTTTTTGTGTCATAAAAAGTAAGAAACCACTTGTTTCTTTTCACCTTGTAGTAAGGGAAGCTGGAACAAAGGGCTATTTACCCTCATTTTCGTCGATCAACTGGTGGCGCTTCTTTCTGTTTTATATTTGGAACTGTGAAAACATGTCCTCAACTTTCAAACTCAAGACTGACAGAGCCAAGAAGTGTTGCTCTCAGAGGCAGCACTGCTTGTAAGAGATTACACCAGGTGCTGCTTTCAGAACATACTGAATGTAGCTGGCAAATTCAAGACTGGTTCGCACATTTGCTTTTGAGAGTGATCGACTGCATTACGGTGGCTTATGACTGCTTATGATCAGAGAATGCACTGGCGCCTTCTGTTGGGTGGTTCTGGTACACGTCCGATTTGCGTATAACTAGATTGAAGGTTTAGCAGTATTTGCAAGATAATTCTTTTCACTATCTATGAAAAGTGGTTGCTTATAACTAGGGTTCCATGTTTCTGGATAAATCCGAAAAAATCCGGAAAACACTTGCTGGTACATTTTCCGTCAATTCGAATTTATCCGTAAAACTCAGAATTTTGAGGTCACAACGGCGAGATGAAAGGGGAAAAAAGACCCTTTTAGCTTGTCGAGGTTC
Organism: Ixodes ricinus; assembly: GCA_037355805.1. Taxonomy (NCBI): domain Eukaryota; kingdom Metazoa; phylum Arthropoda; class Arachnida; order Ixodida; family Ixodidae; genus Ixodes; species Ixodes ricinus. The sequence continues at coordinate 116,771 of JAZHYW010040904.1, read as the reverse complement.
CTTCGAGGAGAATTGGTCATAGTATCCGGACTTTATTTGTTATGTTTTAAAATTTTTATATATTGGGTGCACAGTGAAATAAACTCAGAATTTCAGAGAATTGGGAATTTAGTAAAATTAAACTTCAGTGCACCTCGAATCTTCAGCAAAAAATTAACTGAAAAAAAACACCCTTTGAATTTCACGTGAAATGAACTCCGAAAGCACGGAATCCTACCTATAACATTTTCAGAATAATTTCGAGCCCACGGTGAAATAATGATGCTTAAAAGATAAGCAAATATTTAGGATTGGAAGTGTTCCACTGCTACTGGATAGATGGGGCCACCGTGTTCTCCTTGTGAGCAGTCACAAGCGGCTGTAATGCAGTCGTTCTCAGTAAAACACAGGTGTGTGAGCCAACCTTTATTATTTAGGGTCTTGAGAGCTAGTCAGCCTTTACAGGGTGATTAGACTGTTAAAATGTCTGGTTGGCCAGGAAATAAGACTGATTGGCCTGTACAGGAGACCGATTGGCCTGTACAGGAGACCGATTGACCTTTATATGTGGCTGATTGGCCAGTAAGGGCAGCTGAATGGCTGAAATGGTGGCTGATTGGCCTTTAAAGGTGGCTTGTTGTCCAGGAAATGGGGTTGATTGGCCTGTAAATGTGACTGATTGCAAGGAAAGGAGGTTGATTAATTTGTAGACGAGGCTGATTTTCAGGAAAAGGGGCTGATCGACCTGTAAGGGAGGCTGATTGGCCAGGAAAAGAGGTAGATTGGCCTGTAAAGTTGACTGATTGGTCAAGAATGGAGGCTAGCTGACCTGTAAAGGAGGCTGACTGTCCTGGAAAGATTATTGAATGGTCAAGAAAGGAGGCTAATATATTTATTTCAAATACCCTCAGTGCCATTATTGCATTGCAGAGGAGAGTGGGTTACATGCAAAAAACACAAATTCTCATTTACCTCTAAAGGAGGTTGATTGGCCAAGAAATATAGACAATCGGCCCTGAAGAAGCCAAGTTTCTTAGTGAAATGTCAGCAGCGGCTCTGAGGCTTCCAGGACATTCTTTTCCAACTTCTTTTCCTGGCTAATTATCCACAACTAACCTTCATATCCATGTTTCGTCCGCACATTCCATGCACTGGTTTTTGGTGAGATAAAAAGTGGAGGAGGCAAGCACGCGAGGGAAACTGGCAGACAGTGTCGTTGACAGTTTCAAATGGGGCCACCTTGTGCTTGGTGGGGGTGAGCGGCCCCTTACAATGCAAGAGGTGGATAAGTCGAGTTTATCTTTCAGTGTTTATTCGGTTTGGGAAATACTAATACAGTCGGATGCGATAGATTCTAAGCTTGCACAATTGTCTCCGATTCCAGTTTTTGCATGGCGTGAAACTTTTCACAGTCAATTGCAGGCAGCTTTTGCGGTGCCGTCTGATCCAGCCCAGCGAAAGCAGGAACAGTGAGATAGTATTTATTATTTTTTATGCATATTGTTGAAACATTTCCTTTGTTCAAAGCTGAGTGATACTTGTTTCACATTGATTTTGTGCACTCTTGTTTTCTGTTTTCCTTTTTAATCTTGAATTTATGTATTTTATTATCTGCCCTTACTAATAATAATTGGGGTTGTGTGAATATTTATACAGTGTGTAGTTGGTCAGCCATTTCAAAGTTGCGACGAGTCACTCGCTGTAGATGAGCAATTTAGCCAGTGCATACAACCACAAGCCTGGGGTCTTTAACGTGCACCACACAGTAGTGATACACAACCGCACGCCGGTACGATGCTCATCCAGATCGAAACGGGCAGGGTGGGGATTGAACCCAGGATCCTGGGTTCTGCAGTGCGAGCTTTCGCTTTACGTGCTCCGAGCTGGTGTGCGCTAGCCCACTCGGCCACTGACCCCCTTACTCGTTACTCGATGCCCTACACGAGCCCATGAGGTACTCTCTAGATAAACAAAAAAGGAATAAAAAGCGAAGTTCTGTCTCGCTGCACCTGCTTCGAAATGTGGCATGTGGCACAGATGGTGCTTACAACCTCTTCCCCCTCCATTGCAAAAAAAAAAAAAAAAATTGGTCTTTTTTTTTATTATTGTGTAAAGGCAGTTATAACGCAGAATGTGATGCAACATCAAACTAAATGCAATCGCAAAAAAAAAAAAAAAAAAAAGAGAGTGTTTGTGCAGGAATGTTGAAAGCCTGGAAAGCTTGCTGGTTTAGTGCGGGCCCAGAGTAAAGCGCGTTGCTTACGTCCCTCCACCTTCAATCATGTGATGCGACCTGCGGGAGTAACTCGCATCTGTACTAGCAAGATGTGCGGCTGGCACTTGCAATTTCTGGCTCCGTCGGTGGAGTGAGAAACGGGGAATGGTTAGGTGCTGGCCATAGAGCACTCTATGCATTAAAAGAAAACAAAAATCTCTTTAATTTTTTTAATGAGCCGCTTTCGTATTGATTACGCGTGCCTCTACGAGATGGCGCCACCGACCTACCACGCGACCGCCGCGTCCAAATCCGCGTGCATCACGGAAAACCTTGAACTGGGAGACCAGCCACAGCCATAGAATCTGGCACCACGCTGGCCGCTCTTCCTATCTCAAATAAAGTCTAGTCCGGTTCTGCTAGAGCGATTGGTTCCGCTAGTACAGCGAGGACCGACTTCCGTCCGCCGACGAAACTAAGTCGGTTTTTCGGTGGTCCGAACAACCGTGCTGCACCATAAGAAATGCTGCCATGCTGAGCGCTACTTCGTCCGCTTCTTGCGCTGGGGCTGCACCGACGTCGGAACGCCCAGCTCTGATGGACTCCGATGGAGGGATAGTGTGTAAGCCTCAGTGCTGGCTATTTTAAGGTCTACCCACTATCCTTTTAATTGGATCCAATCGGAGCTTGGCGTTCTGATGTCCCCACAATCAGGGGCAGATTTAGAGGGGAGTCCGCATGTCCTAACCGCCTCTTGATCTTTGTATGTGTAAAATTTAGGGCGTGAAACGAGGAGAGGGGAGGGGGTTCCTAAACATATGGTACGCTGACCAACACCCGACCCCTCCCTCAGGAAATTCCTGCATCCGCCCCTGCCCACAATCCCTGCTCGAGAAGCAGACAACTTGTGCTCTGCATAGTCGCTGGCAGAATGAGATCGGCAAGGCATGTCTTCGGAAGCTCCGTGCCTTCCGCCGTGCTTTGACCATGTGCACACGCTTGAGGGGCATGAGACGCTGAAGCGTTGTCGAAGGTAGTAAGCTTGCGCTGGAGGTGGGACAACCAAAGCACCTACCTGCCATTCTCACCTTGTCTCTGAGTATAACGTTTCTTGCATGCCAACTTAAAAAAACAATGAACCTAAAAAAAAAAAAAATTTCTACCTAATTAAGACAAACTTGTCTCTAAAATAAAAATCCATAAAAAAAATTTTTTTTTCTCTTTAATATTTATGTTACGGTACAAATTTTTCGATTGGTGGGCGAAACCGAAATTGTAGCCCTGTGGGATGACGATGATGGCATTTGTACCCAACTTCTGTGCACTCTCCGGGTTTGCTGGACCTCGGTGCGTGCACTGGTTAGCTACAAACACTATCGTCATCATCCCACAGGAGTATAGTTTTGGTTTGCCTGCAAATCGAAAACTTTGTATTGTAACATAAATATTGCGTAAAAATTCATTCTTTACAGCAAAGCTGTTATGCGCTAGGATCTGGGAAAAAAAGTGCGTCCTCGGATGTGGGCAAAAAACTCCCCATTGGTCGTGCAAGTATGAATAAATAAAAATAAAAAGAGGGGGCAACCAGCGTGAGTCAGCCTTCCTTGGCATTATTAGATAGTGAGGTCCTGATCTTTTGTTATCATCTCTAGGCATCGTAATCTAGGTCATCCTAGAAGTCGTCCTTGAGGTTGTCCTCGAGGTCGCCCTAGTCGTCCTCCAGGTCGTCCGTGGTCGTCCTGGAAAGTTGTCCTCGAGGTTGTCCTAGACGTCGTCCTTGAGTCGTCCTCTATGCGTCGTCCTCGAAATCGTCCTTAAGGTCGTCCTAGACGTTGTCCTCTAGGCATCGTCCTAGACGTCGTAAAAATAACATCTTTGCTGGTCTTCCATCTTTACGTGAGGTGAAAGGGCTCTGCAATTTTTTTTAGGTTTAGTGTTTTTTTTAGAAAGGCATAATGTGTCATCACAATTATAGGTTGCATTTGAGTTTGAAACGAGGTTGTCTTTCTTTCAGGATGGGAAGCAGGCCCGGCGGAAAGGGAAGGATGACTTTGAGGAGACGCCGCTGCTCATGGCACTGAGCACCTACCTGAGCTACGTCATCCTGGGCATCTTCGGACACATCCGGGATTTCATGCGCTCCGTCGGCCTGGAGGAGATACGCACGGCCACCGAGAAGGACAGGGAGGTGGGTGACGACGGCGCCCCCGCCCCCGGGGTCGTGGGTTTCGCTAATGTTGGCTCCGAAACCGGCATTGCCTAGTGAGGGGTTAAGCGTAAACGGGTGGTCTGTGGTCTATCTCGCTCAGGACAGATCTTGCTGGTTTATAATTGGTTGTGGTAATAATATCTGTAATAATACTCTGTAATAATAATACAAAATTGGCTTATTATTGTGAGAGTCACGGTATCGGGTCAGTCTAAGCCAAAGTTTGCTCGTGTGACTGAAACCCTGCTGCCAGTGAAAGCTGGAACCTCAGCACAACGTGATTTGACACAATATATAAGTCTCAGTTATACAAAGCTACAAATGTCGCATATGTCTTAGCCACAATAATAATAATAATATTAATAATAATAATTTTAATGCGAATAGCATTCTTTGGATACTTCACGCACTTTTCGCCTATGTATCTATCTATCTATCTACTGGCTATCTAACCTCTTACGCCGCGGGTCGATAAATAAATAAAAAAGACCGGCGCCGGCTGGGATTCGAACCGCTGACCCTTTGATCAGCAGGCAGACGCGCTAACCACAGAGCTATGAAGGCAGTCATTCAACGCACTCTAAACGGTTGTTTATATCTTTACCATAGGACGCGCTTTACAGCGCTGTCACAGCTACAGTGCGCGCGCGTTCCATGCACGAGGCTCATTCCGCTCTCGTGAGGCTGAGCACGGCCGCTAGCTCACCCTCTCCCGCGCTCGGGAGAGGGTGATGTAGCGGCCGTGCTCAGCCTCACGAGAGCGGAATGAGCCCTCGTGCATGGAACGCGCGCGCACCGGTAGCTGTGACAGCGCTGTGAAGCGCGTCCTATGGTAAAGATATAAACAACCGTTTAGAGTACCGTTGGTTGAGACTAGCTGAGACGCCAGAAAGTCTGGTCGGTACCATTTTGAGTGTTTGTGCGTATGGCGCGTGCTTTGCTCGCCTTCCTAAGTGACCCAAACGCACGTGCTGGGCTGTGGAGAACGTGCGCAGGGCTGTGAAAGTGTCAACAAACTTAGAATCGCTTCAAGAGTGGGCTGGCGTATCTAGAGTGTGCCGGCCACCTGACGAACGCGCATAACTCCGCACCGTTTGATGCTATTCGCATTAACGTAGATAATCATTCCCAAAGGATGGGTTCTGCTGATTTTTATAAAGGAGGAACGCAAAGATGACACAAGGCCGGTTTTTCCACATGTGACAAGGGCTGTTGCAACTGAACTGGGGCAGCACTGGTGACAAGATTGTGTTAGTCGAAAAAGAAACATCAGAAGAACACCAGAAGACTCAAAGAGATGTTCACTTGAGTTGTTGCAGTCCAAAACAAAAGAAATCACAAAGGTGTAATAATAATGATGACAATAATCACAAATTTATTCACTTACAGACACCACCAGATGAGAGATTTGCGGGTCCGCGAAAGTTTATCAAAAGGCTTGTGGGACATCGCAATTAATCAAAATAATGACATTACTGATACTAAGACTGCTACTACCATGAACATTATTGTCATTATTATTTGTTTGTCCTGCTCTAGAAAGGGCATGAGAACTAAAGGGTTGAATAAAATAAAACGAGGAATTATTAGGACAATACAAAGGACATAGGAAGCACCGACATTACACGAGCAATACAAAACACGACAAAAAAACAAAACAGGAAAACCCTTCAGCCTGCCACCAATAACGCGGAACGACTCAGAGACAAAAGCACTGGAGGCTTGTCAGTCTGTCACCCTGTCAATGTCGCACAATAATATCAAATGCGTTGAAGTAGAACTGAATTGAAGTGGGGGGACAAAACATGTTTTAAGTTACAAAAGTTGCAAATATATCTTTTTTATTATTGGGTCATTTGGATTGTGTTTTCTTCAAAATTTGGGCATGCATAAAAGCCTTGTCAGTAGCCCCTTAACTGAAATATCGGTAATTTTTGATTGAGTATCACGACTGTTCCCATTCTGCCCTCCTTACTTTAACGTCTGTAAGCTATTCTTTGTAGTATAACCATTGACATCTTAAGAAAAGCGGGGTATGACTCGTTACCTTTATGCTTCTATGCGTTGTATTAATTGTTTGGCGTTCTTATCCAATAATGCAATCTCATTGGCCGCTTAGCGATAAGATGACGCTTGAGACTCACCGTGCCTTGTGTTTCTTTAGAAAAACTGCGAGGTTCTTGAATAAATAAAAAAAGAAGAGACGAGTTAGAGGTGAATTCTGGCTTACTTTTGCCCCGTGAATTCGAATATCACGAGCATTTGACCAGAACTTATCAATACGTGCGAGGAAAGCAGAAAAAACCAATCGCCTGGTGTAACGTCGTACCTGAAGGTTTCAGCTGCCTCGCGCTTGCCGCTTGTGAGGGAATGCGTGCTGCGTTTTTGACTTTTCGGGTAAGGCTCGTGGAAAATGCAAAAATGTCGGGATCTCTTTCCTCCCTCCGAACGCAACAGGAAGGAAGGGCTTCGGCGCTATTTTGAAAGGGCCGTTGTGGCTGCTTGGCACATCAGTTTGAAATATAATTTTAATATTCGTGATCCTGGAGACCAAATGAAGACGATTTAGTGTTTGTTCTCGAATACAGAACCCCTTCGGTTTCTCTTTGAGCCATCAGCGACTCTAGTGTGTATTGTTTCAGCTCGTCTCACGTTTCCTTTTGAACTCGAGCTCTACTCGGTTTAGTTTAGATTCGTAACGTCCCATATTTGTGCCAGAGCATTTGCTTGCAACTTTGCTCTTTCTCTTTGTCTCGGGTGCAGGGTTATGTCCCGCTCTACCAGAGCTTTGAGAGCTTCTACACACGGAATGTGTACCGGCCGATCCGCGACTGCTTTAACCAGCCAATCTGCAGTGTTCCTGGAGCCGTCATAGACCTGGTCGATCGCGTCACCGACGACAACAACTGGACGTTCACGTGAGTGGGCCGCGCTTTCCGTCGGTTTTCGCCACGTGTTGACACGGTCGAACGCTCTCTATGTTCTGTTTTGCTTGGAATATAAACGGGCAGAATTCGATGCTCTCCAAGTTTGGTCGTAATGCACCTTTTTATGCTCTGGTTGAAGTTTTGTCTGATCTGAGACTGAGGAGCAGCTAGATAGGAAGCTCAACAAATGAAACTTGACTTCAGCGAGAAAAGAAAATTAGATGCAAGTGTGTAGGCAGTGTGCAGGTTGACCTTCGCTTGAAAACGTGGCAACGCTTGTTCATGTCAGAGATGAGAAATTTAGACAGCGCACTACAACTGCTAATTTGGGGTCTTTAGCTTGCGATTACACGAATGCACACTAGTGTGATGCTTATCCGAATTAAGACGGGTGGGATCGAGGAACGAACCTTGTACCGTATACAGTGAAACCCGTTTAGAACGGACCCACGTACAGCGAATTATTGTTGATGTCGAACTCACGGAAAGTTTAGATAAAAATGTATGTAAAAAATACTTTTTATAACGAACAACATATTAGGTATGGTGGCAACGTTTGAGTCGTGGCGACGCTTGTTCACACGAGAGATGAGAAATCTAGACAGCGCACTACAACTGCTAATTTGGGGTCTTTAGCTTGTAATTACACGAACACACACTAGTGTGATGCTTATCCTAATTAAGATGGGTGGGATTGAGGACCGAACCTTGTACCGTGTACAGTGAAATCCGTATAGAACGAACCCACGTACAGCGAATTATTGTCAATGTCGAACTCACTGGAAAGTTTAAATAAAAATGTATGTAAAAAGTACTTTTTATAACGAACAACATATTAGGTATGGTGGCAACGCATGGTCGTGGCGACGCTTGTTCACGCGAGAGATGAGAAATTTAGACAGCGCACTACAACTGCTAATTTGGGGTCTTTAGCTTGCAATTACACGAACGCACACTAGTGTGATGCTTATCCGAATTAAGATGGGTGGGATTGAGGACCGAACCTTGTACCGTGCACAGTGAAATCCGTATAGAACGAACCCACATGACAGCGAATTATTGTCAATGTCGAACTCACGGAAAGTTTAAATAAAAATGTATGTAAAAAGTACTTTTTATAACGAACAACATATTAGGTATGGTGGCAACGCTTGGTCGTGGCGACGCTTGTTCACGCGAGAGATGAGAATTTAGACAGCGCACTACAACTGCTAATTTGGGGTCTTTAGCTTGCAATTACACGAACGACACTAGTGTGATGCTTATCCGAATTAAGATGGGTGGGATTGAGGACCGAACCTTGTACCGTGCACAGTGAAATTCGTATAGAACGAACCCACGTACAGCGAATTATTGTCAATGTCGAATTCACGGAAAGTATAAATAAAAATGTATAGTAAAGTACTTTTAATAACGAACGACATATTAGGTATGGTGGCAACGCTTGGTCGTGCGATGCTTGTTCACGCGAGAGATGAGAAATTTAGACAGCGCACTACAACCGCTAATTTGGGGTCTTTAGCTTGCAATTACACGAGTGCACACTAGTGTGATGCTTATCCGAATTAAGATGGGTGGGATTGAGGACCGAACCTTGTACCGTGTACAGTGAAATCCAGTATAGAACGAACCCACGTACAGCGAATTATTGTCAATGTCGAACTCACGGAAAGTTTAAATAAAAATGTATGTAAAAAGTACTTTTAATAACGTAACAACATATTAGGTATGGTAGGCAACGCTTGGTCGTGGCGATGCTTGTTCACGCGAAAGATGAGAAATTTAGACAGCGCACTACAACTGCTAATTTGGGGTCTTTAGCTTGGATCACAATGTCACGACACGAATGCACACTAGCGTGATGCTTATCCGAATTAAGATGGGTGGGATTGAGGACCGAACCTTGTACCGTGTACAGTGAAACCCGTTTAGAACGAACCCACGTACAGCGAATTATTGTCAATGTCGAACTCACAGAAAGTTTAAATAAAAATGTATGTAAAAAGTACTTTTTTATAACGAACAACATATTAGCTATATTGAACTTTTTCCCCGGGAACTTCCAAAAACACGCAGATAATCGTCTTCTAGCCTGTCCTTTCCCCCCAAAAAGAAGTAGGAAAGAAAGAAAATTCCAAAAGCTCAAGTTGTGAACAAAATTGAGAGAAGAGAAGCGATTCAGAAGGGGAGAAAGCTAAAAATACACTCTGCACGCGCGCACAGAAACAAAAAACCAAAAACCTTTCATCCCAGAGCATTTGCCCACGAAGAGAAGTGGTTCAGAAGGGGAGATTAGCTAAAAAAACGAATTCTGCACGCATGCAAGAAGAACAAAAAAACTTTACAGCACAAAGTTACCAGGCGGAAGTGAAGAGATGAGAAAGCAAGAGAAGCTCTCACCTTACAACAAACGCATCGTGGAAACATAAAATTGAAAGAATAAAACACGGAGGACAAGCACAGGACAACCACTTTCTTTGAAAGAAAGTGGCTGTCCTGTTCTGTCCTCCGTGTTTTATTCTTTCAATTTTATGTATTCATGTTCAACCCGCTCGCCTTCACCAGCATCGTGGAAGTTCGTTGTAAATGGTTTTTGCTATATCGAACTGATCGTAGCGTTTCCTGCAATTCGTTATAAACAGGTTTGACTTTAGTGATGGCTGGCCCTTGCATCCACTACTGCATTAGACCAACACCACCTGGAAAATTGGCTGTATGTTTGGTCATTTTGTTAAATGTGTTTATATGCAGTAGCTTTATAAGGTGCAGGGCATGTAGCCAGGATTTTGTTTCGGGGGGGGGGCCCGCCCATGACAAAATGCTGTATGATGGGGAGGGGGAGAGGAGGTCCTAGCAAAATTGAAGATTTCGGGGGGGCCCGGGCCCCATGGGCCGCCCCCTGGATACGTGCCTGATAGGGTGGATGGTGCTCTTAGTTCAGGTGGTGCCTAGGGCAGTATTTTGAATAAAAACAGATTATGTCACACCATTCTCCTCTTGTGATACTGTGCGTCGCTTCCCTTCAGCACCACCTGGATACAAAACCTTTGCACTGAATTTTCTGGGTCACAAAAGAGAAGGGAAGCGCGCTTTCCTGCCTTTTCCAATCCTCGTTTTGTGCACTCTTTCTATGCCACCTGTTTCTGCTCCTCTCTTCTTGCCCTTTCCATCCCTCTTTGCTCTGTGTGCTTTCTCACACCACCTGTTTCTGCTCCTCCCGATCCTGCGTGCTGGATCTGTAGCTCATTCAGCAGCGCACACGGCATCCACGTCGGTGACGGGTTCAATCCCTAACACCAACTGCCTTTTTTTTTTTTCAAAATTGTATAGCGGTTACAGCAAAATTGTTTAGCGGCGCGCAATTGTTTAGCGGCGCATAGTCATGTGATGTGTTCAAAGTACCGTCTGCTGCAGTCCATCACAAAGTGAAACGGAGTGTAGAACGGTGCCAACTCAGCAATTGGGCCCGAGCCTGACACCAAGTGTCCTTCGAGCACTGATTGAACACGAGGCCCAGCCAAATGCTGACACAGCGCTGATGTCCAATTTGTGTCTGTGCGCGATCTCGCCGTGATGGCGTCAAAATTCTAGTGTCTTTGATTGCTCCAGGTCGTGGGTTCCTGAACTGTTTCCATAGGAACCCAGGTGTACCCCAGAGGACCTTCAGGGCGTCCCCAAAATACCATCAGGGGTTCCCCAGAGTACCTTCAGGGTTTCCCCAGAGTACCTTCAAGGTTTCCCCCAACCTCCTGAAAATTCGTCAACCAACCCTGCCCTAAGCAAGAAGTTTTCCGGTTTGAGCACTTATTTGGCAGATAGATACCATTTACTGAGGTATTACTATATGCCCAACTCTGTCTAGTGTGTGCATTATTACTTACAAGGCCCGTAGACTCCTGTGCTGCTTTACTGCATCAGTACCAAGACCAGGAGAGGTTGCTCAAGGTAAAAGAGATTAAGGACCCCTGCTCAAGGCAGGGATACAGTCGTTGACTGTTTCTTCCGGACTCCGATAATTCCCTGACTTGTTTGATATTTCTGGACCTAAAGGTGTCGTTGGCTGCAAATGGATTGGCTTGGTTTGGCAGTGCTACTTGAGTACTCCTGAGTCCTACTGCTAGGTGACGCTATGCCAGCCCTTTTTTTCCATTTAGCTACACGTCATCATCATCATCATTATTATCATTTTGCTTTGTTTTCCCGTTCCTTCGCGTCGCCAGCCGCCATTTTGCGCTCGTGGTTTTGCGCCTCTTATCTCGTTCGGACAACGCTAGGTTGGACGTCATGGCCCCATTTGTTCTTCCACCGCGATGTGTCGTTAAGAAGCGCAGAAAGTACTCGACAATAGAAAAAACAGCGATTCTCAAGCTAACGGAAAGTTGCTGAACGGAAACAGAGGCGTAACCTAAGACAAGGCACGCAGGCGTAACCTGAAACAAGGCACTATTTACGGCTTTTTTCAGCCCACTTGGAAGGAATAAAGGCAAGTTTTTTAATCTGCTGATTTTTCGGACTGCTCTATTATTCGGATGTTTTTTCAGTCCCTGCGAAGTCCGAATCATCGGTCGGCGACTGTAGTTTGACACGTAGGTGCATGGAGCCGGTTTCGGTTGATGTTACCCGTCGTCTCTCCTTCCTTTCCATAGGATGCCTGGCACGGTGACGAAGGCAATCAACATGGGCTCTTACAACTACCTGAGCTTCACCGAGAACTCTGGTCCTGTCGTGGACGAGGTGGAGAAGTCCATCCGCCGGCATGGCAGTGGCACCTGCAGCAGCCGACACGAGCTGGGTGAGGGTCGCGATTGAGTCAGAAACGCGAAAATTACCATTTTCGTGACCTTGGAAGCCCCTGAACTTCGAAAGTAACAGCCAAACACAGTGTTTTCAGGCTGAAAACTTAAACCAACCCTATGAAAAGCATTTTTTCCTTTTCTTCTTTAGTTTTGCGACTGGTGTGTTTATCGCGTCCTCAAATGAGGTCTGTCGATTTCCGCCTGACGAGATTGTGTAATCGCCGTGCCTTCGTCTGCCGCGATCCTGGCGGCGGTGCGGCTGCCGAGGTAGATGCAGCAGATGACTGTTTCGCTCCAGGTTGCTCTCTGGCTTGACAATCCGCAAATGCTCCAGCAGCAATGAGTTGGGACGCTGTGACAGCGGCTTAGTCGTAACCTCTGTGACCAAGTGCCAGGAATGCGGCATCGGACGGCAGGATGCACCGGCTCTTGCGGCGAATTTGTTCACACGTCGGGATCACTTTCGTTGCATGGGTGGCGTACCTCAGAAAACCTTATTCATTGGCATATTCGCTCGCCTCGGTTAGCCTCACCCTCGGGCGTTAGCTGAGGGCTGCCAAGTTCGTAAGCCTTGAAAACTTGGTGAGTTTGAGGTTGAGCGACGGGTGTGAGTTCGATGAGGGGCGCAAGTTGGCGAGTTTGGGAGTTCGTGAATTTTGCGAGTTCGCGAGTTGGGCAGTGAGGGGTTGAATGCAAGTGTGGCCGTGACAGTGAGCGAGCTTTGACTTTGTTTCTCGACGTGAGTTTAGAGGTGAGGGAAATGATATGTTTGGTTTTGAGCTGATTATGAGTGAGTGAGTTCAAACCTCTGGTGGACGTTATAGGAGGGCGACTGCGCCAGTTGACTTCGCGTTCGAGGCACCGTACCTCTACAAAGAAGTCATTGTCCTCGAGATGATGTTGTATCATGCATGCATCTGTTTGGCACATTCCAGATTGCTACCGTAGCCGAATTTTCTTTTAAATGTTGCCACTTTGGGACCGCCTTCGATGCATGGACAGGGTTAAAGTCATCAGTCAGAGACGTGTTCCAGGCATTCTACCTCAACGAAGAAGTCGTCGTCCTCGAGGTGATGTTGCGACTGGCCGTTCCCAGGCACACTGGCGATCCACCAGGAGCTGGAGGACCTGGTGGCCCGCTTCCTCGGGGTGGAGGCCTGCATGACGGTGGGCATGGGCTTTGCCACCAACTCGACCAACATCCCGGGCCTGGCCCAGAAGGGCTGCCTCATCCTGAGCGACGAGCTTAACCACGCCTCCTCATCCTGGGCTGCCGCCTGTCTGGGGCCACCATACGCGTCTTCAAGCACAACAGTGAGCCAGATCCCTTCGCTCGTTTGGTTTATCTTTAGTCACCGACGGGGATTCGAATGGTGGGACGTCTCTTTCCGACATCCGGCCTCCAGCATGTGCTCATTGCCTTTTATCGTGCTTGGGCTCCTGGTGACCACTCGAGGCTCGTGCGGCTTCGAACCGTCGTTGAATGTAGGAGGTTCGTGCCAGAGGCGGGACAATCGCAGAACCTCTGTGCCGTTCCCATCTTGTCAGTGACTGTATTGTGTGTACTATTGTTAACGAGGTATCGTCTGCCTCCTGAATGGCAGATAAACAATGTTTATCTGACATTAGTGGAAGGTAAACATTCCTCAAGATTGAAAAGTCTAAGGAGCTCTGCCCTACAGGGTTTTTCGGCAAAAGCTTTTGAACACCTCTAAAACTAGGGTGTTAGGAGAAAAAGAAAGGATCTTTTCCCGGGAACAAACTGCCAGCCACGGCGGACGTCAAGGATTGCAATAAAACATGCTTATTAGTAGCTAAACGATCAAATGAAATTTACGAATTAACTTTTTGAGCAGTGAAAAAATAGATACTGCAAAAACTCTAAGGGCACCCTCCCCGAGAGATCGCCCGTTCCGTTTTTCTGGTGGTAATGTTTGTAACGTAAAAGTCTCAAAACATCGCTCACCGCTGATTCCCGTCAGACATCGCGCGATGTCTGATGGGAATCGCACCAACTACGTCATCTGTGGTACCGGTACGTGCAACATGTGGGTTCCCTGCGGGTTCCCACTTTTTTGTCTGCGATCTGCTCACGCATTGTCGGTTCCTGCGACGTGGAGTTCCCGCATTTTTTTGTCCGCGATCTGCATGGGCGATATAGGTGCTTGTGGAGTGCAAGTGCCGTGCCGTGCTAGCAAGAGTCTGCTGCATCTGCAGTCTGTGGCATCCTTTTCCGTGACATGGCTGTTTGCAGCGCATTCTTGCGTGTTTATTACGGTGTGAAACGCGAATTTGCAGTTTCCGTGATTTGCGGTATCAATTCCTGTGTCATGTGGTTTGTGGCGGGTGCCCTATGTGTTTAGTCATTAATTTTTGATAAAGTTTTGCTGTCTCATCCCCAAAGATGGCCCACCTCGTGTTTTTCACCATTTATCTCTTCATTTTCACTGGGCAGGATTTTACGGTATGGTTCCAATGAGAAACTTGCTAACCATCATCAGAAACCACTATATCACTGAGGGTAAAAGCGCTAAAAACAATGGACAAGTAAAGAAACGAACAACACAGAGCGCTACTTGCAACAGTTGCAAGTGGTGCTCTGTGTTATTCGTTTCTTTTGCTTGTCCGTTGTTTTTAGCGCTTTTACCCTCGGAAATATGGATCGCCAACTAGCCCAAGTGCATACCCTTCTACCACCATATCAACTCGTTTTAGAAAGATGCAAGACAAGGGCAGCATTTTACAACAATCCAAGAAAACGCTCAATTTGGATGCGTTATTAGGTTTTAATTTCCTATCGAAGCGCACCATTGTGCCAGCGGTCCTGCTCCCTTGTGGCTGAGATGCGCAACATACGTGCACCATACTTCTCTCCATCCTACGAGGAAGGCGAGGCGGTAGCTTCGCGCTTCGGCCACCAGGAAGCGGGATTGCTGCCGCAAAAATGCACTCCGACAGAAAACCAAAACATAAAAACTTGAGTGTTTTTTCATAACGCCATAAAATGTCGCCTTGCCTTATACATTTCTACAATGAGTTGATGGAGTGGATTTGGATGATGCTTAGCAAGTTTCTCATTAGAACTCTATGTTCATTTTCATTATTCAAGAAGTTAATTAGTAAAACTTAGTTAATTGTTTAACTAATTACTATGTTTTCTGCTAACCTTGACGTCCGCCATCGCTGGCAGTTTGTTCAGAGATGGACTTTCTTTTTTTCTCAAACACCCTATTCTTGAGGATTTTTGAAAGCCTTCGTCGAAACACCTGATATACTACTGCCCTCTAAGTCGTAACCTCTAACTGTCGTCGGTAAGTTAGGTGGCAAAAGATGGCGGAGCGGCGGGGGCCCTCACGTCGAGACTTGTACCGAGCATCTGTACGGGCTTGCAGACATAGCAGACCTGGAGAGGAAGCTGAGGGACGCCATCGTGGGAGGGCAGCCGCGCACCCACCGACCCTGGAAGAAGATTGTGATCATAGTCGAGGGAGTGTACAGGTGAGAATAGAACGAGGCGCGGATGGTGCGAAGAGGTCGCAGCCTTTTCTCGGTCGCCGAGTCCGGCCAAAAAACACGAAACGGTTTCGTTAACGTCGCGGAAGCATTTCCGGCTCTGAGACATACTTAATTTCATTTCCTGCTTTCCACACTGTGAAAAACGTGGCCCCTGGCAAGATCAGAACGGCAAGAAATTTTTTTTTTGGTGCCCGGGCCCCAGTGCGAGCTGCTTTGCCTTCCGGTGCAATGTTGAAAGTAGAAAATTTGCGGTGGAAGCCCAGCGCAAACTTCCAGCTTTCGACAGGTCTTCATCCTGTCGGCGTGTCTAATATTTATATTTTAGCTGTTTTGGGAGGATTCGTGGCATAGGTTAGGTTAGGTTAGGTCAGGTGCAGTGCAGTGCAGTGCAGTGCAGCTCAGCTCAGCTCAGCTCAGCTCAGCTCAGCTCAGCTCAGCTCAGCTCAGCTCCAGCTCAGCTCAGCTCAGCTCCAGCTCAGCTCAGCTCAGCTCAGCTCCAGCTCCAGCTCAGCTCAGCTCCAGCTCAGCTCCCAGCTCAGCTCCAGCTCAGCTCCAGCTCCAGCTCAGCTCCAGCTCCAGCTCCAGCTCCAGCTCCAGCTCAGCTTCAGCTCCAGCTCAGCCAGCTCCAGCCTCAGCTCAGCTCAGCTCAGCTCAGCTCAGCTCAGCTCCAGAGCTCAGCTCAGCTCAGAGCTCAGCTCAGCTCAGCTCCAGAGCTCAAGCTCAGCTCAGCTCCAGAGCTCCAGAGCTCATGAATAGATTTTTGCTAGATTACACAAGACAAGCATCAAGGGAAATGTTGGGAACGTAGGTACACGCGGCTGCACGTGCTCGCTTTTCGTAAAAGGAAAGATTCCAAGGAAATGTCCAAAATAAAGCGTCAGTGGAATGCGGATGCTTTTTGCTTTCGAACAGTTAGAGCTAAAGACGCCAGCATGCGCAGCGTATGTACCTACATTCCTGGCATTCTTTTCGATGATTGGGTAATTCGGCAAAAGGTCCATTCAGAGCCGAGGGATTTCGCGTTCAATCCCCGCTCCTGCCCGTTTCGATCTGGATGAGCGTCGTACTGGCGCTCATCCAGCTGTGCGCTCATCCAGCTGTATACACTGTTCATGAGAAATGGTTGTTTATAACATTGTGCGTGAACCAGCGTTAACTTCCCGCTGTCTAAGCATACACGCACCCCGATTACTTTGCCGTTTTGCGCTTGTCCAGCATGGAGGGCTCGATCGTGAAGCTTCCGGAGATCGTGGCCCTGAAGAAGAAGTACAAGGCGTACCTGTACGTGGACGAGGCGCACAGCATAGGGGCCATGGGTCCCACTGGGCGCGGAGTCGTGGACTACTTTGGCCTGGACCCCCGAGACGTGGACCTGCACATGGGGACCTTCACCAAGAGCTTCGGGGCAGCTGGCGGATACATCGCGGGCTCCAAGGTGTGAATCTGCGGGCCTTTTCGTTGTAGAGTTCGTGCAACGCGTCTGGAACGGAAGGTGTTTGAGACTTTTTCTGCGACACAGTTTCGGCCAATGTCCTTTCTTAGTGCGTCTAGAGTGCCATATATCATTGGGCAGCCTGTCTTTCTTCTGCTCAAATGGTAGGTCACCGGTGCAGGTAGTTATGCAAACAGGTTGCCGGGAACTATTCTTGAATCTGCCAGCAGCCGCAACTCATTTAGCGAGAAAATGCGGGCGTCGGATGTTGCGTAAAAGGAAAAACTTTTGCGCAACTCTCTGCACGTGGCGGCAAAACAAACACGTGTCGTCTGCTTTCTTTTTCCGCATTTCTAGCGCTTTCTTCCCAGTTCATTCTCTCGGCACCACCGATGTCGGCGTTTACGATGGGCCAAACTCCACTCCCATCTGTATGCCCCCGGTTTTCACGAATAGCCTTTGTCTACAAACGCAATGTTGCGGCAATTCCAGACGAGCTAATCTAAGGACCGTGTTCTAGTTAGTCTAGCAACTCTCGTTTTGTTCGAGTGGCATTCCACCGTACCGTCTCGACGTCCCCGCCAACGTTTCTCGCATCTTTTCTCGGCCCGCAGGCGGTGGTGGACCACCTCCGGGCGGAGTCGCACAGCTTCTGCTATGCGGCGAGCATGCCGGCGCCCGTGGCCCAGCAGATCATCTCGACGTGCCGCGTCATCATGGGGGAGGTGGGGTCCGGGGACGGGCAGCGGCGCATTGAGCGGCTGGCCCGCAACACGCACTACTTCCGCCGGCGGCTGAAGCAGATGGGCTTCATCATCTACGGCAACGAAGACTCGCCCGTGGTGCCCCTCATGCTCTACCTGCCTTCCAAGATAGCGTAAGGCCCTCGACTCTTCTTTGAACACCGAGCGCACTACCATAAAATCCCGGAAAGCGACCCCCACCCCACTTTCGCCAAAAACTGGGTTAATCTAGACATGGGTGCTTGTCCAATCAATTTAGGTGCTCTGACATATGATTTGCAGAATTCCCAAGTTTCGGGAATGTTAATGGTAGGCACTTGAACGGAGTGGGTGCTTCTGCGGTATTTTACGGTAGATTCTGTTGGTTTGAGTGAACTGCAGTGACATGTATAGAGCCCCCGAATGCCGTTTTTATGCCCGTTTTGAAGTATATTTTGTCCTTCCCTTTTGTTTCAACCACTGCAAAAAAGACAACAAAAAGTGGAAAAAAGAAGGATGAGAAACTATTCTCAAAACTTTGTTTTGTCAGGAACAGCTAGCTGATCTTTTGGTCCTGTCGAACTGAAGTGGTATTGTTGTGCATTACGAATGCCCGCAAATTGTGATGTTGAAACCGGTCAGGTCTCTGATGGAGAGAGAGATGCTGCACATGTCGATGATCATGTAAGCAACAAGGATTTACGAAAATTCGAAAAGCCCAGTGAGCTTTTGTATTATGTTCAAATCTGCACACTTTATGACGTAACCGTAAAAAAAAAAAAAAAAAAATTACACATTTAAATTAATTTATGTGCTTCATTGTTTATTATACTTACCGTAAAATACCGCAGAAGTGCCCACTTTGTTCAAGTGCCCACTATGAACATTTTCCAAAGTTGTGAATTTTGCAAATTATACATTAAGTGCCTTTATCTAAATTAACCCAGTTTCCAGTGAAAGTAGGGTGGGTGGTCCCTCGGTATTTTACAGTATATATATGTATAAATATAATCTGAAAAACCCGAATTCTTGAACAATTTATATAAAATCCGATTTGTTTCCGATTACCAGCTTGAAACAAAATGCCCTATTTTTACCCCCCCCCGATTTTGGAGAATGGGAAAACCCGGAAACGAAGGGCCCTAAATATTTGTAGGCAGTGTTGCAGGCATCGCCAAAAGATTAACAATATATGTTACTTGTTACTTGCAAATTAAAGGAACGCTTTACCCACCTACATTACCACTAAAAGGAATGCATTAACATTACCGATAAGAAATAATGCACATTACTTTTGCATTGCTTTTTTCGACACTGGGACAACGGCATTGGGTGTCGGGGTTTCGTTAAAGGAGGAGTGTTTGCACGGGGAAAAGAAAGACAAAATTTGTAAGGTGTGGAATTCATACGACTCGACACCTAGGAACACACAAAAAATTAAGTGTACTTTTTTTGAAGCCTTGAAAATGTGACGACTATGTTTGCAATGTTACCAGATAAAGCAACGCGTTACTGGCAACGCTTTC
This sequence comes from Ixodes ricinus, assembly GCA_037355805.1. Classification (NCBI taxonomy): domain Eukaryota; kingdom Metazoa; phylum Arthropoda; class Arachnida; order Ixodida; family Ixodidae; genus Ixodes; species Ixodes ricinus. Next base: position 97,449 of record JAZHYW010040904.1, on the reverse strand, counting down.
ACTTGTAACGCGTTAGCGCCAACACTGCACGTAGGGCTCTATGTTTTCGTTATATACCGATAAACCTCGAAAATTAATCCTCCAGCCAGTTTTCTTGAAACTTGGGAATTCCGAAAGACCCTGAATTGCAGCTGTCTCTGAATGAGAAAAACCCAAGATTCACGAAAAAGTAATCTTCATTTTCATTGACCCGGAACATAGCCTGCAACTCAGCTGTCTGCAATGCTATTTTTCTTAGGGCGGAGTGAGGGGTCATGGTGTAAGTCATGTTTCTGTGCATGTTCTATCGTCGCCAAACTAATCGTAAACAGAAAAGGCTCAGTGACTTGCGCTTTTGATGCCTCTCGATTGGTCCCATTAGCTCGTAGCGTCGGCTGCGTCTGGACTTCAGCCGAAACGAAGTATACTAGTCACGTTACTGGCTCCTAGCAGATTTCTATAACAAACTTCCCGTAATGGAAGTGCGTTGCATAAAAATTGAGTGCATGCGAATGCTGCGTTGACGTTCAGTTGGACCCCCCGTCCTCGTTGGTGGAGCGTCTGCCATCAGCGGAGGAGAGGAAAAAATGGGCAGTCGAGGGTGAAGAGCAATGTGGACCTCTGAGTGCACTTTACGTGAAGACTGGCATCTGCAAACAAACACTGATTCCTGTTTAGCATGGTTAGTAAGTTCTGGATAGCCGAAGTTCAACATCGCTCCTCAGTCTTTTGAATCGTGGAACCGAATGGTGCCCTCGACGTGCAGCCGTAATGCTAGTTATGCGGTTCCGCTGCAAGCCTTTCGTCGCGTTTCCGGCTTCTCGTCGGGGATTAGAACTCACCAGCCGGGGATCCGTAGGTTTGAAGTTTGTCTCGCTTTCAACGAAATGGCTGGCATGCTCTACCCAGGTGTTTCGTTACTGCCGGTCATCCAGCAGTGAGTTTTGTGAATCTTTTGGAGAAGAATCTAGATGAACTCTGAATTACAGATGAACTCTGAATTACCTTGCTTATGGGTTCCCAAACCGGGTTCCTAGCAGTACTCTAATGGGTTTCCCATGCTCCCAAGTTTCCTTCGCTGTCCCCGCCCCCAAGTAAAGCGTCTTTTCAGTTTAAACGCTATTTTAGCACCTCCTGAGCCACCCAATATTGCGTGGCTGCAAACCAAATGCTCCCTAGTATTTGCATTATTGTTTGCAAAGATCCGTAGGCTTTTGCACCGCTTGGTTGCATTAGCGCCGAGACGGAGACGGGTTTTCCAGCCACCGATCGACAAGGGTAGGCATTCTTCGAGAGTGAAAAGCTTGAGAACGGATCCAGACCTAGCCGAGAGTATATCTAGCAGCACACAGTTTGCCGGAAGTTGTTGACAGTTGCTGTGCATTGCAAGAGGTTGGTCCATCTTGCTCCGCTTCATACGATTGATGCTGGAGTTTGATGCCGCACTCTACCTCACGAGAGAGCATGGTTTTGTCTCAAGGAGATCGCCGAACGTGCGGTGCTTCTTTCGCAGCGGCCTGGTGCGCTACCTGATGAAGCGCGGCGTGGCGACGGTAGGCGTTGGCTTCCCGGCGACGCCGCTGCTGGAGGCCCGTGCCCGTTTCTGCATGTCTGCCTCGCACACCAAAGAAATGCTAGACCAGGTGGGTTTTCGCTCGGGCCACTCTCTGCCGAGTGGGCCGCCAAAAGTGCGGCGCCCGGTATGCGTCTCCGACCGGTACGCTTACCCTGTCCCCAAATGCGGTCCCCCGATTTCCACCCGACGACGACGTAGAAGCGTATTGCCGCCGAGGGAACGTTAAAGATTAAGGGGTCGTAGAAGCAGCAGAACGAAGGATGGAGAGCAGAAGTGCACATTGCCGGCGTCCCAGTCCGCGGCTGCCAGACTGGTCTGTTAACCGATCGGTTGAAGGGTTGGCTGCGGCGGAATGGGCGTCGGCTGCACCTGTCTTTGCCACGTCGTTGCCGCCACGATTACGGCGACCCGTGACTTTCTCGACGCGCAACGTCGCGGAGCGTAAATCGGGCGGACGTAATGGGGATTGTCCGTTCCTTTACAAAGTGCTGGAAGTGCTACTGACGAAGTGTGTTGTCACGCTCTGGACCATTGAACGGCGACCGGCCATCAAAAACTGGACAGCCGACCTATACTATGTGTCGCCAAACGCTCAATTTCCGCCCAAATATAGCGCTACCAATCTGGGCCAGAGGCCAGAGTTTCAGAGCCTGCCGTTGCGGGATTAAAAAGTGATCTCCGGAAATTTTTAACAAGAAATTGGGGCTCTTTCCCGGTAACCGACGCCGTTGATATCCAGGTATTTGAAGGCTTCGCCGACTGCCATTTTTTCACTGAAAATTGCCGGAGAGGGCGAAGGCTGAGTATTCGGCGAAGCATAGTTTGTATTTGTGGTGGAAAGAACACTATACACCTTTTCCGTTTAGCCTCGCACCCAGCCACGTTGTCCCCGTATCCGGTATGCGTTCCGAAAAAAAGCAAGATATTCCAACCCCGAACGAGTAAAAAAGTATAGAAGGGTCATAACAAGAACGACTGACGGTTGCAATTAAGATGTTAACATGTTCTACTGTTGAGGCGAGAAGAAAGCGATGTTTTCACGCATACCGGAAGTCCCATAATTGAAGATGGCGGCGACCACGTAGAAAAGGTGTATACTTGCTAACAGGTTAAAAGGTCAGGTGAAACTTCTGCCAACTCTACTTTAGCAGAGAGGACACTGAAGAGAACGTGACATCCTCTCCTGTGTCCGCTCTGCAAAAGCATGAAGACGTGGGAGGAGTTTCCCTGAACTCTAAACCTGCCACCGACTATGCGGAGAGCAAGTCGTCCGCTTCTTGTGCAGGGATTGCGGTGACGTCAGAACGACGCCGAGTTTTGATTGGCTTTGATCGGAAGGAGAGTGGGCAGACCTCAATGCTAGATGCCTTGAGGTCTACCTATTATTTTTTCAATCAGTCAATAAGAGCTTTGCGTTCTGACATCATTGCAGCCCCTGTGCAATAAGCAGACAAACTTGCGCTCCACATTGTTTTCCCAGACTTGGTGCTGTTTTTGATCTAGCGACAGTACCAAATTAAAAAAAGAATTGCAATTTCTTGCAGGCTTTGAGCGTCATCGACAAGGCAGGCGACTACCTCTACCTGAAGCTATCAAAACGCAAGAGGACCACAGAAGAAATAGTCTACTAAGATGGTGTCCCGTTTCAGAAGACGCAGACCCCCACTTTTTCTTCTCGTCTTTTTCCCTCGCTGCTTTGTCAGGCTGGGGGAAGAAGTAAATCAAAATGGCAACAACAGAAATGCAGGAAGTGCCTGTGAGACAAACTTTCTCCCCTCGTGCGTCGTTTTTATCGACTGTTGCACTACCCATCTACCACATGCATGTGAGCAGACTGTTGCGGACTGTTGCAGACCGTGCTCTCTGGAGAGCACAGTTCTTCCCGGCACATGCTTTGAAGCCACCTGTCACTGCATCGTCATGGCCTTTTCATCGAGCAAGCTTTGCTTCTGTGTGTTCCTGATGCAGCAATTTTTTTCGTGGCTGGCTTTGACTTGTATATTTTTTTTTATATCACCTCTGGCAGTGCTGGAAGGCAAAGAAAGGTTTATAGGTGCAATGAGAAATGTACTTGGATATAGTGGCTGCGTAGGGAACCAACTGAGCACTGCAGTGTTATACATTTCAAAAAAAGCTGTGGCAGGTGTCCATGTAACAAAGAGAGGTTCTTCTGATGCACCAATGGCCATGCAATCTTTTTTACTAAAAAATAAAAAAACAATTGAAAGGTTGAAAATTTGGAGTGAATGAGAGGTAGAGGTTCCTTTCAATTTTGGATGGACTGAAACAAAGGTAAGAATAAAAATAGCATCCTATATAATATACGCCTCGCAAGTGGGCTCATTTTCGTCTTCTGCGCATGAGAAAGGAAGTAGCGGTGACGTCAGAACGCCGAGCCCTGATTGGCTGATCGCGGTCCCCTATCTGAGCGTCGTCTGCTCTTTGCAACAACGTCTGCTCGCAACGTCGTCTGCGTCTGTCTTACCTTTCCTGCGACTTTCGGAAGTGCAGGTCTTTACGAGCGAGCTCGACTTCGCCTTTCAGAGAAGGCAGACGAAATAACTCGAGCGGTTCGTTGTTTTTGTCGAACAACTAGCAGACGCGCATCAAGGAGGGAAGTCAAAGTACTCACTGGCGAGGTGTCCCGAGACGCCGAGGTTTGTTTGCTAAGAACCGAGAGTGAGCGTGTTAGTGTCCGCAAGTTCCTCCCAAATACTTTTTCCCCCTTTCGTGTGCGGCAAGACTCCTCATTCTTTAACGGCGTCGGCGGGTTGGCGCAGTTAACGTCGTCTGCTTTACGTCTGCTAGTCAAAGCGATGGCTCCTTTACCTTTCCTGCGTCTGTCGGATATTCACCGCTTTTTCACCGGCGAGAGTCACCGTTGCCTCGGAAACAAGGAGATGACAAGAGGAAGAGATTGACCTCTTAATCTAAAATTGAGGTCAGTGATCACAGTATAATACGGGAAGGGTTCACAAGGGTCGCGCTGGGCACATTCCATTCAGCACGCCAGCCGGTCGTGGGCAGACGGTCACCGAGTCGGAGTGGCTGCTAGGCCTATCTGCCGAAGTTCGCTTGGTCGGTGTCGGTGGAATCGTGGCCGTTGGAGCTTTTCCCGGGTGTTTGTGGATCCAGCGTTCTTGTTCGTCGTGGTCTGGTTCAAGTACTTTTACTTTTTTCTGCTGCTTGAAGTCGGGACGCCGAGAGAAGCGCACGTAGAGAAAATAAACGTCCGTTGGTCGTCGCGACCGCGACGCTGTCGGCCATGCTGATTTGATCGCAATAAGTGCGTAGCATTCGAGCTGTCGTAGGATTTTGTCGTAACCTGCGCAAAACTTACGAAAATTTCGTGCTCGTGAATATGAATTTGTTTTTAAGTTTTGTCTACGCATATTTTTGGCGTAAGATAGTTTCGTGAATCTGGCCTCTCCACTTGCAAAAGTCGCAGGAAAGGTAAGACAGACGCAGACGACGTTGCGAGCAGACGACGCTGCAAAGGAGCAGACGACGCTCAGATAGGGGACCGCGATCAGCCAATCAGGGGTCGGCGCTTTGACGCCGCCGCTAAATTTCATGCCAGTTAGCGTAATAACTTGCCCTCCGCATATTAAAGGTGCAGGCGAACTGGTAATAAAAAGCACCATAAATAAACCTGAGACGCAGAAATGAACACATAAGTCGGCGAATACAGTGCGATTGCGCGACAAAGCCGTCTCTGGTTCTTGTTCTTCAATTAAAGTGCGGTCCATTTGCGCGTCACCCGGGTTTATTCAACAGGTTAGCATCTTATTTATGTATTGTAATAGCGAACGCGCGTTTATGGGTTGCCTTTCCAACCTAAATCAATTAATAATAAAAAAAATTTGCTCGAGGGATTAAAAGGGCAAGTAGACTGGACAGGACAAGCGCCAGATTCTTAAAGGCCGACGTACAACCTCGGCTTGCAGAAAGATAATCCTCTTAACGCTCTTCCTAAGCTCGCGAGGGGGAAGTCAGGTTGGGGCAAGGTAAAACGTGGAGAGGATATAGGAAAGGAGGAGGCGGCAAAAGTAAGCGCGAGTGTACGACGGCCTTTAACCCAGAGTCCCAGGCCATTAACTATATGGCTACTTATATTTTAAGAGCTTTCATAGATTTATTCAAAGATCAGTGGATTTATCAGGTCAGGGTATCGGGCATAAGCAGCATTCATCTCTAGGTGATTGGTCAAGCTTTAAGGCGGATTACTTTGAACCGTAAAGCTATTCTGGCAGCTGTATATGGCTATATTTTGAGCAGGATATGACCTTTGACGTGCAGCGCAGCACCGGGCAGAACCGTAGGGTTACCGATGAAGCCGATGAAGTTTTCAACTTCGGTGGCATCACCGATATCGCGACCGATTGCAGCGCTGAGCTAATGTAGCGGATTCGCGGATTCGCAGAATCCCGTGCAGCCACAAACGGGAGCCCCAAATTTGATGACGTATCTATATATGCGTTCGAACCCTTCCGCGATGAAAATAGTGCGCAGAGAATGTTATCGAATCGCAAAAGTTATATTTTTAACGCAGATAAATATGCAAATAAAACATTGTATATTGCATTTAAGAATTTAATAAGACAGTTTCAGCCACAGACCTTCGCATATATGCAAAATTAGTTCGCGCACGAACACCAAGCGCGCAATCATAAAACTCGCCCCCACGAACTTCGCCGTTTCTTTTCCCGCAGCAGTTCATGGAAGGACCGCTCACGTGGGGAAAATGGACTAAATTTTGTGTACGCAACGCGTAGAGTGCCAAAAAAAATACAAAAAAAATCTATAAAAACCTTAAAACGTACAAAAAAAGTGCAAAACCTTCTAGGAGAAAAAACCCTGAACTTGTCTAGGTTCAGTCGAAAAAAATCCCGCAACCACAACCAGCAGCGACGGGCGACAGGAGTTAGGGTTGGCTCCGCCTTCCTTGAGTGAGACTTCGCCACCAGCGGACGACGACGAGCAAGTTTCCCAGAGCCGCATCGACCAAAACCTGGAAAAAGATGAACCCCAGCGGCCCCAACTACCCGATGGCTTCCCTGTACGTCGGAGACCTGCACCCGGAGGTCACCGAGGCGATGCCGTTCGAAAAATTCTCGACGGCCGGACCCGTTCTCTCGATCCGGGCCTGCGGGGACATGATTACCTGCACGATCCCTGGGCTACGCCTACGTCAACTTCCAGCAGCCGGCAGACGGTGAGTTGACCGCGATTGCCTCGGAAATAAACGTCGACGGGCAGCCAGAACTCCATATGGAACTGACGCTCGCGTGGCATGTGCGCTTCGCGCGCGCCATTCCATTGGAGTTGACCCTAATTTGCCAGTGGGGCTGATGCCGAATCCCCGCGCCGTTGCATGATGCAATTTCTCAACAAGTCCGCTATTGGCGGGTTGAAAATCCCCACGAAAGCACTAGAGAAAAAAACAAAAAGGGGTGGGGGGAGGGGAAGGGGCAGGACTCACTTGTCAGAACCATGTGTCCTCTTCAAGGGTTCGTAGATTTCGAACAGAGCTGATGAAATTTGTCATATGGCGCTTCGTCGCAGGCCTTGTCGTATGGGATCCACGCAGCAATTGCTTTGCTGCGCTCAAATCAATATTAGAATTTTTTTTTTTTTCGTTTGTGACGTCATTCCGCCATATTGTCACCCGTGGAAGCTTTCGTTAATGTCGGAGGGGAAAATAGAGACGTCTCTGGTGGAATCGCGCCGCGGAAAGGGTTCCGCCAGAGTAAAGATCCGTTTCTACTTGCATGGGAATTTCCAAAATGGTTGTTCTGACATATGCCAGCTGGCTTCATGGGTGAAGCGGCACCACATGCAGGCTGTTTGTCAGTTTGAATGTGATGCAGTGAAGCTAACCACTGGGCTGACCTTGGAGGGGTTGGGCAAAACAAAGGAATAAGAGAAATAGAAACGCACCCCCCTTCACCCCCCGGAGAGGGAGTCGCCCAATTTTCCCTCCAGTCATATACATGCCTTGCACGTGACGTCATATGGTACCAGACGCATTGTGGCCATTGCTCCGCACCAGGTCCTTGTGACGGAGCCTTTAGGCATGTGATTTGGCACCATCAATCTGTTCTTCTCAGCAGGCCTTGACCAGAAAACAAATTCAATGGTGTCAAATGCGAGGCCGCAGAATTTACTGACACAGGAGAACGGGTACGGAGCAATGGTGGCTGATGTGGACGCTATGTGTGCATGTATTTGGCGCGGTGGTTCTCCTTAGGGCCACTGCCTTTGGGAGTACTACGCTCGCTTAGATGCTCTACTGCCAGTTTTGCTCAGATTGCTGCAAGTAATAGTTGCCTGCCGAGCGCAAAGGAGACACTAGTCACGCTGGTAACGGTGATAAACTCTGTTTATTTACAATACAAACAATAACAAAAAGTCAATCTGGCTGGTGAACGCCGCCGGAGTGGAGGTATCCACGTCAACGGTCGCTGCTCACGGTAGCGACGGGGTCAAAGCTCACCGTGTGGCCGCATGTCTTCGCTGTTGCTGCCGGGGTTTTAAATCTCGGGAAGAAGACCGGGAGATCCCGCCTCAGCTGGTTTTAAGATAACAGCGGAGGCGAGCAAATAATCAATATATTTGGCACGTCGATCCTCGAAAGGGGTTCGTAATGGAAATCGCCCCAAAGGGGGAGAGGAGAAGCCACCACGGCAGGCAGCGACCTCTCGCGATGCCAGCTGTGTCAGCCACGGCGAGCCGAATTGCTGACGCGACAGAATGTTGAGATCACAACTTACAGGTGTACTCCTTAAATTGTGACCCACTGGGAGACAGGGCTGAGACTTCGGGCCAGAGCCACGTGGGAGGGAGTCCCAAATTTTCCTCTGTCTTACCTGTCCCCAGTTGTGCCAGTTGCTTTAATCTATCACGGCGGGGCTTGGGTTGCCGGCTGGATGCCGCGAGCGGCGTGTGTGGGGGAGCCATGCGATTTAATAATTTTGTAATGAGCAGCTGCAGACTGTTGCCGCAAAGCGGCATGAACGCAGGCGGGGGTGGGTTAACACGCTCACCAGTGACACGCGTTTCGTCTGAAAAGGTTGAGCTGAATGGCATGATCTCTCCACGTCATGCGTATAGCCATTTCCAATCAAGGTGCACGACGTCGTGCGTATAGCCTTACTCTTCAAACTATGCAGGATTGCTTTGGCATAGCCACACTGTCGGCTCTATTTCAGAATTTTCGGGTGTACTTCAGGATGGCTTTCATGTCTCGAATTAAATCTGAAAGTCCTGCTTTTAGGGAACACGTTGGTATTGCATACATTTTTTACAAAAGAGTTACACATAAAGGATGGAACATGGACAGCAGGGGGCTATGTTTGACAAATGTTTCGTTTCTCCTAAAAAGATACGGAAGTGACAATATCACGTCTAATTGGTTAGAGGCCCAAATGACGAAAGTTCCCTCTTCGTTATTTGAGCCTCTAGCCAATCAGACTTGATAATGTCACTTCAGTTTCTTTTTAGGAGAAAAGAAACATTTGTCGAACATAGCTCCCAGGTCTTCCGCCGACTTTCAACATGTATATTCACTTTCCACAAGCAGCGGTCCTTCGAATTTGCGGCTGGGATGGGGAATGGAAGGGGGGGGAAACCCTCCTTTCCCTATCCTGGCTGCAAATTTAGAGGTCCGCTGCCTGTGGAAAACAAATATACAAGGTGTCACAAAAAAAAAATTACATGGTTTTTTTTATTGCAAAATTAAACTAGGCATTGCCGAATGCTCATTCTCCGCCCAAAGATAGCGCTAGAGGTCACAACCAGATGCCAAAGTTTGAGCCCGATCCGATACCTTATTGAAAAGTTATAAGTGATTTTCTGAAAATTTCAATGGGAAAATGGAGCCCATTTTCGCTCGTTTTTGGTTTCTGGTGCCATAGAGCCCCATGTATTCGAAAACTCCGTCGGCCTCCATTTTCCCATTGAAATTTTCAGAAAATCGCATAACTTTTGATTAAGGTATCGGTTTGGGCTGAAACTTTGGCATCTGGTTGTGACCTCTAACGCTACCTTTGGGCGGAGAATGAGCGTTCGGCGATGCCTAGTTTATTTTTGTGGTAAAAAGACTGTAAATTTTCTTTTGTGACACCCTGTATATGTTGAAAGTCGGCGGAAGATCTGTCCGTGTTCCGTCCTTTATGTGTAACTCTTGAGTAAAAAATTTGAGAGTTAGAGTTGCCCAGGTTCTGTGCAATGACAAGCCAGTTAAAATGAGGCATGAATGGGCGTGAAAACATTAATTCTTAGCAGCAGAGGTTCTAATACTTGTGCTTCAGGCATATCCATACATGGCTTGCATTGATGTTGCATCAGCTGCCATTGTGACGTTCTTGCTGCTGAGCGCATACCCTCTGCAGTGCAAGTTTTTTGCCCGATGAACTTGAATTTCTCGCCAAGGTCAAATGGGAATGACCACGAGAATAGTGAGATTGACTTCATCTGCAAGCCATGTATGGTGGTCACCTCTATGTAGCTGATAATTTTTGTTTACACCCGATGATGCACCGGTGTCTGCTGGCGCACCGTGCCGTCCAGGAAAACTGCAGGTGCAAACGGAGACAAAAATGAAGAATGAACCGGGACATGCACTACTTTGTCCCCTTTGTGTCTGTACTTACAAGCTTCCTCAGCTAGCTCATCATCAAGTCTTGCTAAGCCAGTGTACTGGCATAGCTACTGCTGAGGACTGGACCAGCCTCTGTGATGTCCCAGCTCACCTCTTCAGCCTCAGTCTCAAAAGTAGCCACTGTCAATGGTGGTTGCTTTTGGTGTCCATGGCAGTGGTTCTCTAATGGGGGTCCGCGAAGGCATTTTGGGGGTTCGTGAAGCCCTGCCTCATCAGTCAAGCCCGGCAATATAAGTTGTATATTTTTTCAGATTTAGAAGAAATGTTCCAATTTTCGGCTGAGTTTTTTCATGTGTATGTCAATGAGAGAAGTGTACTTCACGCTAGCCCATAGTTATATACCATTATTAAATCATTATCATAATTAATCTATACCCTTTTCTTTCCCCTCACCACGAACGGGGTCCTCCATCTCTGCCGCCCCATAAGGGGTCCGCGAAACATCAATGGTTGAGAACCACTGGTCTATGGTAATGGACTAATGTAGCTTTTGATGACTGGGTTAGCTAGGACTTCTCAATGTCCTAGCTGACATCTTTAGAGGGGTACAGGATCGTAACTTGAAATATCCCCAAAACACTTTGAAACGGGTGAAAGATGATTCATGATATCCGTAAATGATAATCAGATGCTTGTATTTTTAGCAGGTGGCTATATTTTTGTTTAGGGAGGCTCTAGTGAGGGTGCGCGCAACTGCTAGGTCGGGGATCATGGGGTATGGACGCCATTTAATTGCTAGATTTTGCTGGGAGTCTTCTGGGCAAAGGGTTGTTTTATTTCCTAAATCAGGTCATAAGAGCCCATTAATGTGCTTGAATAATTTACGCAAGGTATAAATGAGTACTTTTCTATGGCTACCAGTTTTGTTCCGACAGATTAGGTATTTGTTTAACGCGGAAAATGGTAAATTCCGCCATCTTAGTCGTTGCTGCTTGTCTGGTAGCCCTGCTTTATCCTCTCGACGTTTGCAATCCCCGGAGCGAGAAGGAAGCGAGAAAGGCGATGCCAAGGGTTGCTTGCAATGGGAGGCGAGAGGAGGAAAGGCGCATGGGACAACAGAGTTGTGACAGAGCAAGACTCTGCTCTCGTGCACGCAACATTGGCGCATATGCTTTCCCAATTCTCTCCCTCAGGTGCCGCCAATAAATTGCAAGCGTTCCTCAGGATTTGGGTTGTGCCCACCCTCACTAGAGCCTCCCTATTTTTGTTCCAACCGACAAATTCTGGCCCGCGCTTCAAAATCTGCCATCGAGGCGGCGCAAAGCGTCTTGGGATATTTGCCTGAGACGCCACTCTCGCAACATCATGGACCCATCAATGGCCCAGGGTACCGTATTATGATCATTGTCACTTGGTGGCACCAGCTTTATCGTCAACGCGTTACAATCCCGCTAAGTGGGAATACTCGAGGTGTGCCAAGCGCCGCTTGTTCCGGAACATTCCAACAAAGCTCGGCCCTCAACTACCAGGTGGTATTGGGAAATCATTTTATTTGTATTAAAATTGCTTTTCTTGCGTTTACGAACGAAACACTGGTGTTTCTGAGCTGCTGTCATAAGGGACCACGTGTACACAAAGAAATAGGTGCGGAAATTTCGCTTCTGTACCCTTTTAACTTCAGTCCCAACTGACCTCTTGGGTCCTGGTGTAACATGTTGCTCTACCGTCTGTGCAGCTGAACGTGCCCTGGACACGATGAACTTCGATGCCATCAAGAACAAGCCGATCCGCATCATGTGGTCCCAGCGGGACCCGTCGCTGCGCAAGTCCGGCGTGGGCAACGTGTTCATCAAGAACCTGGACAAGACCATCGACAACAAGGCGATGTACGACACATTCTCGGCCTTCGGCAACATCCTGTCGTGTCGCGTGGCGACTGACGAAGAGGCGGCGTCCAAGGGCTACGGCTTCGTGCACTTCGAGACAGAGGAGGCAGCCAACAAGGCCATCAGCAAGGTGAACGGCATGCTGCTCAACAACAAGAAGGTCTACGTGGGCAAGTTCATCCCTCGCAAGGAGCGCGAGAAGATGCTGGGCGACAAGGCGCGCTGCTTCACCAATGTCTACATCAAGAACTTTGGTGACGAGCTTGACGACGACAAGCTGCTGGTGATCTTCGAGAAGTACGGCAAGATCACGAGCGCCAAGGTTATGACCGACGACAGTGGCAAGAACCGCGGCTTCGGGTTCGTCTCGTTCGAGGAGCCCGACAGCGCCGAGCGGGCCGTGGAGGAGCTCAACGGCAAGGACATGGGGGGCCGACCGCTGTGCGTGGGGCGCGCCCAGAAGAAGGCGGAGCGACAGTCGGAGCTGAAGCGGCACTTTGAGCAGCTCAAGCAGGAGCGCCTGAACCGCTACCAGGGGGTCAACCTCTACGTTAAGAACCTGGACGACGCCCTGGACGACGAGCGGCTCCGCAAGGAGTTCGGGCCCTTCGGCAACATCACGAGCGCCAAGGTGATGACTGACGCCAACGGCCGGTCCAAGGGCTTCGGCTTCGTCTGCTTCAGCTCCCCCGAGGAGGCGACCAAGGCGGTGACGGAGATGAACGGCCGCATCGTGGTGTCCAAGCCGCTCTACGTGGCGCTGGCCCAGCGCAAGGAGGACCGCAAGGCCCACCTGGCGTCGCAGTACATGCACCGCATCGCGGGCATGCGCATGCAGATGGGACAGATGTTCCCGCCGGGCGGCACCGGTGTGGCCAACTACTTCGTGCCCACCATGCCCCACCACCAGACGGGCCAGCGCAGCTACTTCCCGGCCGCGCTCGGACCCGCCCAGATGCGAGCCACCCCCGCTGGACGGGCCAGCAGCCCCAACTGCGGGGGGCAGGCCCGCAGGGGGCGGGTGCGGGAGCCCAACCCCAGGGGCGGGCTTCCCAACAGCCATGCCCTACCAGCGGCAGCCGCGCCCGTCCCTGGCCGCACAGCCCCAGAGGGGCTCCTTGGGGGCAGCCAGGCCCATCACGGGGGGACAGCAGGCCCCGCCCCAGCAGCAGCAGGGGGCCGGGGGACCCCAGCAGGCGCCGCCGAGGGTGATGGGTCCGAGGCCGACGGGAATGGCATCCCAGGCGGCCGCGGGGCCCCGCCCGACCTACAAGTATACCCAGGCCATGCGGAACCCGCCCCAGGTGACGGCCGTGTCTGCACCGGTGGCCGCACCTTTCCAGGTGGGTGTCCCGAGGGTGGATGGATGCATACAGGCTGAGCCTTTTGAATAGGCGGTGGATTTCACCACCTAGCCAGCATTTTTATGTTGCTGTCTGTTGAAGTTGTTTAAAGCAGCAACATATCTGATTGGCATTCCTTTGATGTGAGCTTGATGCCAGTGGGGTCACAAGAATGGCTACTGCTGGTAGCAGAGGACCAAAGGGTTAATGATTTGCTGCTACCTGCTGATGTTTATTTAGTGGCAGCTGGCAGGATGAATTCTTGTCGGTGCCTTCAGCTTCGAGCGCCATGATTGGCAACCATAGCAGAGATGGGGTCTGGAGGGCAGCACAAATATACGTGCAAATGTTATTTTTGGAAGTGTCTGTTTCAACTCCTAATTTCTTATACAATTACTACATGCGAAAGAGTTCAGCAAAGGCTCTGGTCTATTTGGGATTCACTACTGAAGGGTTTTCTTCAGCTCCAAATCAACTTACTTCTGGTGGTTTGATGCAGGCAATAAGCTGCAAGTTTCTGGGGTGCCATTATTGCTTGAATGTAAACGATTGGGGCAGTTTCTGTGTTTTTAGACGTTGGGATGCCTTTGTTTCTTTCCAGGAAGAAGAAATTCACGTAAGCATGCCATAGTGTTACAGGAGGTAGTGATTTGCATGGCACTAACATTGCTTTTGACTTTCCGTAGGTTACACATCTGTCAATGCTGCCTTCTCTCCAATAGAGCAAACTTCATCTACCCCCGTAAGGTTGTTAGAATGGAGAATGTTGCATGATTGTTGCTGTTCTTAAAAATAGACTTTTCAGTGTTCTGTTGCCTTAAGAATCTGGGTATACATTCCTAGTTGCTGTTGGCATACAATTCTCACGTCTTTTTAATGTCACACCAGGATTTAGAGGCTTAGCCTTAGTTACGTAGGTCACTTTTTGATGCGCCTAGATCTGCAATCTTTTTGACGTGCTATGGGGAAAATTTCTCTCTGGACAAATTGAAGCACCAGAGCTGCCCAACCTAAAGATAGCTATATTTCATGGCTGGGCATTGGTTTGGAGTAGCCACCGCGGTGAAAGGCATTGGACGTGTCTACCCTTTTGTAGAAACAGCCCTATGGACTTGTTGGAAAGATGGGGGAAGCTCCTCCCACCTCTTTCCACTTTCACTCTGCTAAGGTGGAAAGAGGTGGGAGCAGCATCCCCCAGAATTCTTAATCTGTCTCAGATTAATAGCGGCTATACTATTTTGGAAGGATTTAAATGCCACACGAAGTGTCGTGCTTTGTTGAACCCCGAGCCGACGGCGTGGTATCGTACGTTGGACCAGTTGAACATCTGCCTTTTGCCACACGATCACGACCCTGCCCATACCCACATCAGGTAACGAAAGGAAGGCTGTCAATTGGTCCGGCGAGAGACTAGCTTCTGCTGCACTAGACTAGGGGAACGGTGATCTAAAATAATTATCAAAATTGATTTGCTCCTTCACTGGCTGATGCCGCTGACGGTGACAGTTTACTGGGGCGAAACATGCCGAAGTTTCTGGACCGGCAAGTAGCTCGTCCGAGGATTGTGGTTTGAGTAGCTCCGGCAAGCGCGAGAGCCAACCTCTGCCCGTTCCTCGGCAGGTTGCGGCCCAGCAGCAGCAACAGCAGCACCAGGTGGCGGCGGCCCAGGCGGCGGCCCAACAGCAGGCCTCCCAGCAGGCGGCGGTGCACATCCAGGGCCAGGAGCCCCTGACGGCCTCAATGCTCGCCGAGGCCACCCCCACGACCAGAAGCAGATGCTGGGGGAGCGGCTGTTCCCCCTCATCCACCGCATGTACCCAGATTTGGCCGGCAAGATCACCGGCATGCTGCTGGAGATCGACAACTCGGAACTGCTCCACATGCTCGAGCACCACGAGTCGCTCAAGGCTAAGGTGAGGGCCCCTTGCTCGTTGCGTGTAGAGAGCCTAGACTGGAGAGGAGGGGAAACTCGGACTGTGGAGGGCGTGTGCAATGCAATGGCGGACATCCCTGGGGCAGGCGGTTATTCTCTCTTTCTAGGGATTCTTTCCTTTCCTTTCTTGCTGAAATCAGTCGTGCCTAGCCTGTATTATCTTTTTCCTTTACTCCTCTGCTTTCACATGGAGATAATTTCTAAAGCTTCTTTTTTCCCCTCTTTCATGGTAAATCAGTTGGGAGTCTGAGCGCTTTCGTTGTACCTGTCCTTCCTTCCTTCGTGTTCTGTGCGTTGTTTTACCGTGTCAAATTATCAACTGGCTCAAATCACTACTTTACTACGGCATGTGTTGCACTGTCGTGGGAAAGAAATTGGGCCAAAATGCTTGCAGACGACAGACGCAACTCCTCCTCGCAGCTTGTATAGCAAGCGCGGCCCGTGAACCACGTGATCTTGATTGGGCAGTTGGAAACGCTCTGTAATCAAGGCACACTGGTCATGCGCCTTGTGGAGGGAGGGGTGGTTGTCGCCCGCCTTGTTTGCCTCTGGTGTAGGGTGGTTTCGCAAAATGTCTTCACATCCGGTAAGCCGCGTTCTGCCCCGACGAACAGTGTCCGGCACTCTCCCTGTTAGTTTGCTCGCAAATGCTTGGTTTGTGGCGTTTTCGCTGTCGGTGAAACACGTGTGCACGGCGAGTGGCTCTGTTGATGACGGAGCTTGCTACTGTATTTGCACAAATGTAGGTCGACTTGTTTTTTAATTTTTGAAAATCTGAAGTGGGGTGGTAGACTTGGAATCGAACCGAAGCATTCCACTGCCGACAAAAACGAAACAATTGCGATATCAAGAACACCTCGGCTTGTTACGAGTTCAGCCGGCTGTACCTGTAGCATTGCGCTATTTTGTGCGTTTGTTTTGCAAATTCTTTTTTATTTTATTTGCACAAACGAATATTAGCGATTTGCAAATTAACCCAAATATAGGGCAGTGGCAATGAACAGCACGGTACGCCCCACTCGCGTGGCTGCTGGAACAGCCTCATGGCTCACTCCCGCGGCCCCTTTTCACAGTTTTTCGCAGGATTTATGGTCGTACGTCGTTTGATAGAGTGTCGATCATCATGCTGGAGCACGAAATAGGTCTTTTTGTATTGACATGCGTGATCCAAGCAGTTTAGGTTTTCGGTGCTCGTTTATGGCCATTCTTCACGCAACCGACAACTGCGCTGTTGGATGCAAGTTCGACCCGTCGGAGCGGGTAATGCTCCACTGACGTCTGCAATGGCGCAGGATCTTAAACTGTGACGGGAAACGATGAGGCTTACGCAGGCCAAAGTCTGGATGGGTGGGGATGCCTTCCGGAGTAGGTCAGGCTTGCAACGTTTGCCGCAAAAGTGCTCAATCAATCCCACCTGTGACGTGCAACGCTATCTTCGAGCAAGCGCGAAAGATGTGGTTGATGCTGTCATTTGCGAAGTACGAGATTTCGTTGAACGATGACGACGACGACTTGCTTCGATGACGTAGCAGTGATGACAACTGAACTGACATTACCAGTGCGGACGAGTCTTAGTCTAGTCGCAGACGGAGTGAGAACGACAGTGAGCAGCTTCAGTTGTCCCGCCTCCAGCGTGAACTTCCTAGTTTCGGTAACGCCTGGGCATCTCCTGCACGTCGTGCGTGCATGCACCGCGAAGTACGCCAGAAGGCATTGATCGCATGTTGGAGGCTGGGCTTTCGAAACATATTTTGCCGTTCTCATGTGCTCACAGTAAAATGTGCATTTCAAGATATTTTTTTCTTCTTCTGATGTGCACTGTGGGAGGGTTGACTTACAATCGAGTAAATATGGTACGTACAGTCGGCGACGTGGGTGGGTTGCATAGACCCACGCTTACAGTAGCTCTGTAGAATAGTTGTGAAAAAAATATTAATACTGTAGTTTCTATGAGCACTAAAACACTGTTTAGCTATCTTTAAAAAACAATGTAACAGTCCAGATATTTTTTCTCGTGCTAGATATATATAGCAGAATGCCTGGGGAGTGCAGCTATGAAAAATGGTTTTGCAATGAGTAATTTATTTCTGTATAATTTCTGTTCTCCGAAATCAAGCTTTTTGCCTACCGTGTCTTTGTCAAAACATTGGCACTTTTTATAAAAGACGTCCATAATGTAAAAAAAAAAAAAAATTCTATAGCTGCATTTCTTGTTAAACTTCAGTTGATAGACAAACTAGAATTTGTGCACAAAAATGAAGTGGAGAAAAACTCTTCCAAAGTTTTCACACCTATGCCCTTTCTCAGCAGCTTTACTAGGTCGCATAGGTGAAGACTCTCTTCCTGGAGGCACTCCTGTTCAGAGGATGCTGCTGCCACCAGAGTAGAAGCTCGCGTTTGAACAATGCAGCCATTCGCTACTCCCAGGCATACCCAATGTTCCTTGCTTCGGTCGCTAGGTAGCGCCAAACCACGGTATAAGATACACTCTTTTGGTGAGGACACGGCGGGGCTGAACGCGCTGCGCGAGGAATCAGATAGTGTCCGTTCGACGGACATCCGAAAGGCTGCATTATTCCGCGGCCACCGTGCCCGTGGCTGGCAGTGTCGCCGGCGGCCAAACGGCGAAACTGTGTGAGAGCGAAAAGATTGGCTCGTTGCCATGACATCCCGGTACACCGTGGTCTTTCTGCACGTGCGACAGCCTCGCTGGAGGTGTGCGCGTTTGGAGGATGAGGCGGCACGAGCCGTCTTTGCCGTGCCTATGGGTCGACGAGTCATCTGCCGTCGCCGCTTGAAACCATAGTGAGAGAGAGAGAGAGAGAGAGAGTGAAAAGCGAACTTATCTGCACTGTGCGAGGAGCGCGCTGTCCTCACCTGAAGAGTATTATCTTACACCGTGCGCCAAACCAAACAACATTGCAGGTTGCCTATAAAAAGCGAGTAGCAGCCGGTGCTCTTTCATGTTCCCGAGTGCTCTGACCGGCAGCTCCACTGCGACACAAAAGATCTCAAACAATCTGAAAAACACCGCCTGCGCTCGTTAAGTGACGTAGTTTGCCAACGGCGTCCAGTAAGATATCAAGCCGGAAGTGTGTCATGCCCGGCCAACACCACCTAGGTTGGGCAAATACTTTAGTAGGGGAATACTGACACTTTCCTCGTTTGTGGGAGAAAGAACTATTAGAGAGACTCCGAACCGAGAGTTAGTGCCGGCGTCAGTCTTTCTGTTTTGGGCGGTGCGTCCTGCTGCGTTTGAAGCCATTTCAATCTCTTATTCTCAAGTGCCACCTCTTGGCTCGGTGTCCAGACTTTAAAGTGTCGCCTCCGGAGCATTTGTACTCATGCATGGCGTCTAGTTTTCATTCCTAGTAAAGTATTTATTAGCACCTTGTTGCGGGGATAGGGAAGGTAGGACGGTGAACAAGTCTGTCTTTGGTGGGGTTACCGTCCCATCTTGCCCGTGCGTCGAAAGTGTCTCAAAGTGGCGACAAAATGCCTTGTGTGTCTCTCGACTGTCTGCTCTTTTCTTCCAGGTGGAGGAAGCAGTGGCGGTGCTGCAGGCCCACCAGGCCAAGGAGACTGTGGTGGTGGGCTCGCTCAAGAAGGAGTGACCGACCCTGCCTGCCGCCCACCCGACCACGTGAACCCGTCCCACCGGGAATCAGGGGGAGGGAAAGCCAGATGGTGAGAAAATGTCAGAAAAAAAACGCAAAATGCTCTTATAAAAAAAAATCGAAAAATGTATACCACATTATTGAGGCCCAGTTTACTACCCCAAATTTTTTTCCCGTATTTTTTTTTGAAATTTTGCTATTACAAATAAAGAGACCCTTTTTTTGTCTGGATTGTTGCTGTCTTGTGTCCTTATTTCCCTAGAGGTTTGCCAGAGGGCTTGGTGCATGTGGTATTCAAGATAGAAGTAAAGGGATTTGTGTGTTTCCCCTTTGGGTGCTAGTGTATGATGATTAGTGAATAGATGATGCAGCAGGGTGTCTAGCAGCCGGTAATTATCAGGGAAATTTTAATTGTTGGGAAAAATCTGGGAATTGTTGGAGATGTTGTCAAAAGGTGAGCCCTGTTAGTGAAAATCGGAGCCCCATATTGGGAGTTTGGCCAATGGGCGGAGCAAAGGCCGCCGCCAGCGCCAAATACTCTCCCTGCGGTTAGAGCGTAAACTAAAGGTGCGACACAGCGTAGACCAATCGGCAGACTGTGACATTGCAATATTGGAATTATTTGAAGCATTCAATCTCGGCCTCTTGGTGATGGTTTGCTCTGGGTCGGCTGCTAGAACAGTCTCGTCTGAGACTGGCTGAAAGAAAACTGCAAAGGGTGGGGTGAGCGAGTGTCTTGAGACGTGGAGTCCTGCTCGGCTCGTGTGCTGGCAGTGCCTTCTTTTCCCGTCTTAGCGGAGATGCTGTTTCTAGCAAGTCTGCCCTGGTTTGGAGCACTCGTTTATTCTATTCTTGATATGGACGTGGCGAAAACCTCGCATGCACCAAGTTTTCAGTTGCCAAGAGTTATTCCTTTTTTCTCACGATGATAAAATGGCTTATTAAATTTGTCGAGTTTTTAGAGCTCGTGCTAGGGGCTGTTTCGCGGCCTGTGGTTGGCCCTGAGATGCTCGCCTATTCAAACCAATGTATGGCCAAACTCTTCCAGTACATGGCTCTGGGCAAAATGGGCTGGAAATGCCATCGAGTGCCCTAAACAGGGACTTGGGGGCAGAAAAATAGGCAATAAATCCTGCTGGAGCAGTGCAAGCTCTGCTTACCCGATGTAGTGTGTGCTACCGGATCAAAGGGAACAGCTGAAAAAACCAGCCCAAGCCATGGATTGGATTAGGTAGGAGAAGCTCCTCCCACAAGCGTGATGCGCCCGTTTCAAATCCCTCCGCAGTCGAAAGAAGAGCTCACTGGAAACGCTCCTAGTTCCGCTTCAATGGATAGATCATGGCCACAGAGTGGTGGCAACTTGTCTTCGACCCCCACTTTTCAAGAAAGCGACCTTTGTATTCATCGGGGGGGGAACCGAGCCCCTGAAAGCAGCCTTTGTATTCATCGCAGTGGGGACCTAATCCCCGAAAGTCGTCTTTGTTTCGATCGGAGGGGAAGACGCTAATCTCCCTCTCGTGGCTTCCACAATGCTAAGTCAGAGTCGAAAGATAAAGCAAATATCTACAGAAAGGCAAGACCCTCTTCGCGCGTTGGCCGCGACGTCACGGAAACGATGGGACGCTATTGGATGCGGAGGTGGCGGAGGGATATATGATTCCCTTTGAGGGGCATTTGCCGCTACCTTCTTGACTTGTAACCTACTATAGACTAGATCCAGTTAGTCACCACCAGCCAGGGTGTCTACCAGCCGGGAAAACCGGAAAACCGGGAATTCTCAGGGATTTTGAAATAGTGTGGAAAATCTCAGGGAAAACTCAGGGAGTTTGTGCTTCTATCAGGGAATTTTTTTTTTTTTTATTTTTGAAAGTGTTACAGATGGACTCCTCTACAGTCCAAAATTCTTAAGATATCAATGGAATGGGCCAAACGTACAGTCAAGCCCGGTTATATCACACCCGTGTATTTCAAATTATTGTTTATACGAAACAGTCCAAACATCCACTGGAAAATCACATTGTTTTTTTGTATCGAACGCCCATAACTCCCATGGCGGAGACACTGTGACGTAACGAACGAAGCACGGCCAAGCACGGCCCTTCTTCGCTTCTCCCGGTGCGCCTTTTGCGCCGGCGGGGAGCACATAGCTCGGGTTGCGGGGCTGGCAGACCGTAGGGAGCCTTCTGCCAGACCGCCAAGCCAGCGTACGCGCACGCGGTGATACGTAGCAAAAAAGCAATTGTATAAAAAATGAAAAAAAGAAACCATTAAAAACAAAAAAAGTAGAGGATGACAAAAGCAAGAAAAAAAGGCACCCGCGTGCGTAAAAAAAAAAAAAAGATTTCGTCAAGTGGAGTGTGTTGACAACAAGGGTTGAGCAATCGCACTTTGAACGCCTTATCTTTGTTTACCTTTTTCTTTCCCCGTTATTGCTCCCGTTTTCTCTTTAGAGCGCAGCTCTTAGGCGCCCGTTTCCGGCTAGAGCGGCGTCGCCGTCGGCGTAACCGTGAGATCACGTGACACCCCCCCCCCTACGAGGTCACATGACTTCACAAGGGGGGGGTCACGTAAATCTCAGTTTACCTTTTTTTATTTTATTCGCTATGAATTTTACTAACCAGTCCGTTCTGTCTTCTTTTGAATCTAATAAAAGTTACTCGTTACCATTTAAACTGTATTATGTCGTTTTTTATTTTTATAACATGCTTTTTAGAGAATGACAGCATCTGGCGACATGGTGTCAGCCCATCTTGATCTAAAACAAAGTTCTGTGTCACTCAGGGAATTTCACAAAAGTACTCAGGGAAAACCTGGAAAACTCAGGGAATTTGAAAATGTCAACTTGGTAGACACCCTGCCAACGTTACTATACTCCATTTCACCTTATGTTGTACCGCAGTGAAGGCTAGAAGCCTGAGCTCATAGCGTTGGCAGCTGCCCTTAATGCACGAGAGCTTGTGCCACCAAGATGTGCCCTAGAGTGGCCCCAAAGCAAGGAGCTCGCGCCTCTAGCCTTTCCTGCGGTACATCATAAGGTGAAACTGCGTGGAACCACTCCGTTGGGAAACTGCCAGAGAGCCTGCTTTAAAAAAGTGGCTTCGATCCGTACCCGAGAACCGAGCTAATGGGGATTGCAACGCCACCATTTCTCCCGCAGCGTCCACTCCGGGAAGTGCACAGCTGCACCTATTGGTTCAGGTCGAGTCGGGCAAGGGCCGGTGGCACCATCTAGCAGGGCCATAATGGAGTAGCTACGTAAAGCCGTTTTCATGTTTTAACTCGTCGCTAAAGGGTAGCGCTGTTATCGTATTTAGCTCGGTCTTGGTGGATGCCAGCTGCCCGGGTTTCGAGGGTGAGTTTCTTAACTGAGTGTTTTAGTAACGTTGGTCGCTACGTTTAGTAACAAATGGGAAAGCCGCACACCCCAATCCAATCAAAGCCGAAAGTATCCGGAAGTGTGCATCTGGCGGGCATGCTGCCAGTCGGTTGTTGGGGAGGAGATCAAGCAATCACGCCTCTAGTGGTGCGCTTCAGCTGTGGGGACATCGAGCCGTATTTTCTTGTTTGTTTTTGATCCGACAAATTGAAGATGACGATTCGAGGCCGCTCCTCGTGCGACCAAAGCACTGGCCAGAGCGAAGCGCTCGTGCTCAGACCGCGCTCGGCCAGGTTCAAATTCTTTGTTATGCTGTGTTGGTAAACACCGGGCTGTGGGGACAACAAGCTCGATAACGCGCCCCCTATAGTTTGATATCCTGCCCAATAGACGTATGGTTGAGCGTCTTGATTTCATTCTGTTTCTTGTAGTGGCCTCTTGAGTCTTCACTGATGATGTTGGCGGCAAGAAAGTGCTTGTTTAATCCAGACTGGACGTACCTGAATATTTCGGAATATGCAAGTTGGATTAAGCCCATGCAAAACGATCCTCACAGTGCTCAGTGGTCAATGTGCCACCAAACGTTTTCTTTGAGCAACATGGGAAACGCTGCAGTTTTCAGTCGCGCATCGAGGAAAAAGCACCTTGCTGCTTTGAAGTCTTGGTCAAGCCGTCCCCAAACTGGACTTCCGTAATTTTTTACGGCAGCAACGAATGTTTTGGTTGGATGTAGTGGAGACCGCACATGTGCCCCTGAGGAACCTGCAGCCACCACAAGTGTGAAGACAGATGAGCGGCTTTCTAATGAAGAGAGCTGTGACAAAGGCCGAGAAAGCACTGCCAAAGCTGTGCTAGTCTTGACAATGGCACAAAATATGACTCCTGGTATACAATAGGTGCCAAGTTCACGACATCAACACTTGTTTTCTATGCATCGAGCTGTTGTATCGATGAGCGCTTTCCACTTGATTCATTTCTGAAAGACCATGAAAGTTGATGCGCTCTGTAATTATTTGCTGCGTTTGATGTACCTGTACTCGGTGCACGCTGCTCTATCCAATGGTGCAGCCTATCTTGAGGCACTACCAGAAGTACATTGCACTTTTCTGCACCCACGCAGGCTGGTGCAGGTAAATAGAATGAGCCTATAGTCGGTGGCAGATTAATCATTGGGTCAAACTCGCTACCAACGATTTTCACTTTAGCAAAGCGAACACGGGAGAGGAGGCTACCCCTGCTAAAGGGGAAAGGGGTGGGAGGAGCCTACCCTGAACTTTTAATCTGTCACTCCTAAGGGTAAAACACGTTCACACAGTTGTTTCGTTGCGTTGCAACAAGACGGCCAGTTATGGCGAAACCCATACTTTGAGTGCGGCGTGAATTGCTCGTGTTCCACAACACAATCAAATGCAACAGAGAATGTCATTTAGTTGCCAGCCCTTGAACCACTGGAAGTGCGAGTGCTATGCCAGGAACGCAGGTCTACTGTTTGTCGCTCCACAGTGCGTTGTTTTAATAGTGTTTGCAATATCCAGGGAAGTGGAAGGGAGGGATATCGGTACATTTATTTTTCAGCATCTCTACTCACCTTAGCTAAACCTTTCTCGTCAACTGCGCTGGCCACAATCGTCGTCTTAAAAAAAAAACACAAAAAAAAAATGTTTTCCTTACGCGTCCCACGCGTGTCAAAAAAAAAAAATTACGCGAATTTTTTTTTTTTTAGAACAACATTGGCTGTTCGAGATTTATTTTAAAATCTGCGTGCTAAGTCCATGACGTCACGAAATGGTCATACACTCTCTCCACCTCAACGTGACGGCCAAGCCCATCCATTTCTCCTCTACGCGCCCGAAATGCTGAGAGAGAAAATAAGTGGAAAAGAGGCGACTACCGACTAAATCGCGTCTCGGCAGTCAATACTGCTTTGTGTGCCGAACCCGTATTCCTTCACACCGCAGCGCGTCAAACTTCACCGCTTCGCATCGGCGCCTCGTGCATCGGGCTTCACCGCTTGCACCGGCGTGCTGGGGAGAAGCGGCTGGCGCGGGGGTGCACCTTCGGCATTAGGTTTTGAATATTTTGCTGTGCCTAAAACGAAAAAAAAACACGAACAAATTGGGAGTTTTAGTTGATCGAAAGGGCTCGCAACTCTGGCTCGCTGGGGTCAGCATTTTCGCGATTGGCCGAACGTTCACTATGACGTCTTCATTTGGATGCATTTTGATTTCATCGACGGGAAATAAGAACAATATATCAGACTGCCAACTTTGACGGTGTTGGTTTAAGAATGCGACGACCCCCAGCTTCCTTCGTGCCTTTTACACACGTCATCTAACTTGTAGTTCTCAACTGATGATATGTAGCCAGGATTACAACTCGTGACGTCACGGACAAAATCCGCAAGGGCGCCACCGTCTCCAGCACGCGCTCGGTGCCTTCCGCCGTGCTTTGGTTGCGCATGCGCACTCGATGCTCACGTGATACTGGAGAGTTTTAGCAGATCGTTCCGATGATCCCGATAACAATACCCGATGCCCTGCCGCCGCCTTCGCGCATGCATAGAGCGTAGAAAACGGGACATCGGGGGGCGGGAGGCCGAAAGAAAAAGCAAGCTCTGCTACTATTCAGAGCAGTGTACAAATGCACACTTTCCCGAAGCTCTTTATTTAGTTGAGTGCACAAGTAACTTCATCATTTTTAAACAGCCGAAGCATACCCAATATTGAAATATGGAAAAGTGTCCTGTATACAAACGTCCGTGTGAACAGAACGTATTGACAGTTGGAATCACGGAAAGAGTTGAAAATTTATTCTATGGCAGGTGGCATTTTCGTTATATGTTTATTTTAATAAAATTAATTATGTATTGTTTTACACTTCTTAGCTCACTCATTTCGCAATTATGCACGCACGCCTCCACGAAAATGGACGATGGACACTTTAGTGACTGCTGGTTTTCGAGGAACGATATTGACTACCTAAATAAACTAAAAATGAAAAAAAAAAAGGGGCGGGGGGACGCTGCGTTGCGTGCGTTCACGTGAGGCAGTGATTGGCCGGCGCACGATCCTGTTAGGCCGTCTTTCCGAAGGTAGGTCGGACGTTCTGATCGGTCATGTGTACGGCTCGACCTGGCCCCCAGTGATGGTCACTTGTCCGGGGCCATGCAGAAACCCCGCAAGAACGCTATTTCGCAGTCAATGGCGAGCTGGAAGCAGCTGTTCGGGAGAGGGTGTGACACAGCACCAATAAGTAGTTCCGGAAAGGAATGAAAACGTTGTCACATTGCTGGCGTAAGCTCTTTCGTCTCAGGAAAAATATGTCGAAAAAGCAAAAAATACGCAAACCAATATGTAAAAAAAAATATATATATATATGCCGATTGTATTTACGTTTTTGCGTAACGTCTGTCATAGCGATAGTTGTTCCATTTCCCTTCCGCTCTCCAATGTACGACAAAATAAACTTTGTCGTATGTTTAGACAGAATAGGGTTAGCCTGCCAGAGACTGGCGATATTGTTACACGCTGTAGATGAGTAACTTTGACAGTCCACTACGGCTGCTAGCCTGGGGTCTTTAACGCGTACATCGCGCAGTAGTGGGACACAGTTCTGGGCAAAGTACATCTAAAAAAGTATTTGACGCAAAGTACAAAATAAATGAGAGGTAGGGTGACCACCCGTCCCGCGACTCGCGGGACTGTCCCGCATTGAGGGCTCGTGTCCCGCGTCCCCCGAAAAATTCCCAAAATCTTCAAGATGTCCCGCATTTCACACTGTCGTAATAGGCCCGTTCACTTACTCGGTGCGACCGAGAGATCGGACCGGTTTTTAAGCCTCTTGCGATCTCTTAGGACCGGATGCGCTACAGCGGACCTGGTCCTAAGAGATCGCAAGAGGCTTAAAAACCGACCTGGTCTCTCTCGGTCGTACTCGGTCGCAAGAGTGTGAACGGGCCTTAAAATTCATTTCGCAACTCATGGTGCTGCCGAACAACGGGGCACGGGGAAGCGCGGAGGTTGTTGGTAATAATGTGAATCGCAATGGTACGCCATTTTATATACAAGAATTGCAGGAAGCGACCGTCGTTCTTGCAGAAAAAACCGACGCGCATGCGCCGTTGTGCCTCTTTCCTTTGGTGACACTATGTAAGAAAAATTGCTCGCCAAGTTTGAATATATAATATATTAATTTTTTTTTCAAATCGCTGTCTCAATGCGAAGAGGTTGCTGTGGACTTTTTTTAGAGCGCAGCTCTTAGGCGCCCGTTTCCGGCTTGAGCGGCGTCGCCGTCGGCGTAACCGCGCGGTGCATTATGGGTAAATTTCCCCGCTAAATTTAGCGGAAAATTTTCCCCTCTAAATTTAGCGGAAAAATTTCCCCGCCAAATTTAGCGGAAAAGATTTCCTCGCTTAGCGGAAAAAATTCACCGCTAAATATAGCGGAAAATTTTTCCTGGAATGGGAGGAGAGTAGGAGGGGCATAGCCTCCTCTCCGTGCCTTTCCCTCCTCCTCCTCAAGAGCTGCGCTCTAATTCGGCGTTACAGGGAGTTGTAAGCGGCTTTAATTTTGTTTTTATTTTCATTGACTGAAGACAGTCGCACTCGCAGCGTTCTGAAACACAGCAACCATAACGTTAAGAAATCTGCGTAGTGACCATATTGATAAAAGCAAGCGTTGACAGAAACAATCACAATAACCCGAAAAAAGAATTTACTGTTTCATATTTCCATTTGATGCACTGAGTTCTGCTACAGTCGATTTTTATGTTTTCAACTTTGACATATTTAATAACATGTTTGGCCTTAGATAAAATATATCACTGGGAGTGGAAATCCATTTGAGCTCAATTGCTGCAATGCAATTAGCAGCTGTATAAAGAGTGCAGGATAATAAATGCGTTAACAGAGCCTCGGTTCGTTGGATAATAAATGCGTTAACAGAGGCTCCCTGCGTGTCCCGCATTTCGCTAGCAGGAAGGTGGTCACCCTAATGAGAGGTTATGTATGTACTCGAAGTAAAGTTGTAGGCACATCGGGTGCAGTGCGCTTAAAGTCCATAAATACTTTCGAAGTAAAGTACAAGTACTTTTTAGCACACTCTTTCATGATGCCCTTTTATTTCCCGATACAGTGTTCTTTTTCTAACTGGTATGCATTGCCCCCGGGGGCTAATCAGGGTGCATCTGTGATTTTCGGAAACGGCGGCGAATATCAAAGCCATTTCAAAGTTGCGACGAGTCACTCTGCTCTAGGCGAGCAATTTCGCCAGTACAGTACAACCGCTAGCCTGGTGTCTTTAACGTAGCGCTCAGCAGGAGTGATACCGATGTCCTGGGTTCACTTGAGTCGAATATGTAATTGATTAGTGTATGTTTATACAGCCTAGAACGGTCTGCCACAACGGGTCGACGAGTCTCCCAGCGTAGATGAGCAATTTAGCCAGTGCACGTACAACCGCCTCAGGGGTCTTTAACGCTGCATCACGCAGTAGTGATGCACGTACGCACGCAGTATGATGCTCATCCAGATCGGCACGGGCACGGGTGGGGATTGAACAGGATCCCTGGGTTCTACAAGTCGTTGAGTCAAAGGTGTAGGAGCGTACCGGGCATACTTGAGCGCAGGTTAAAGCTGGGCACGTGCACTCCTCTTCTGTTTGGAAACGCCACAGAAAGTTCTCCCCCGAGTATAATCAAAGCTACACGCTCGCGCCGATACATGCCAAAGCGCGTGCACTTCAGCTAGACACGTAAACAATGGTGGTTCCAAAAGCTTGGGTTCGAGGCTAGTTGGCTAATGCTGTATTCGACGCGCTAGGACGAACTACAAGAGGAAGACAGAAGGAAAAAGAAGGGAGATGACGACGAAAATTGTCTGGCACGCACTTTCAGATCTCGCTCCCGCCCGCGTCTTTGACTTCTGTCTACAGCAAAGCGCTTCGCTTCCCGGAAGAAAACGATGTCCCCCGACGGTTCGACGAAGTGCGGCGTCACCGTGAATGCCGGCTCAGACCAGGGTACGGTCGGCCGGGTGCAGTAGAAACGTGCCCGTGGTCTCCCAGCTGGGATTACCGGCTGGCCCGATCGCACGTCGGACATGGCTTCGTCGACTCCGTTCAACCGCCGGAAAGATCCAAACATGACAACGACATCGTCGACGTCATCGTCTAGCACGCCGAGCAGCACGTCGACCACAATGTTCTACGTCAGCAAGAACATGCCGCAGACCACGACGTCAGAAGACGACGAAAGCAGCTGCCACAAGGTGAGCATTGCCTCCAGTGCCCGGTGTAAAAACGCTGCGATGCGATCGACCAGATAAAGTCCTTTCGGAGTGCGCCCCAGTAGCCTATTCCGACAGCGTCTCCGCCGGCCAAACGGCGCAACTAAAACAGCAAAAGAGGCACGCGCAAAAATGCCATGGCATTTTTGCGCGTGCGCTTTCAGCTCGGCGCGTCTGCCCTGACCTCGACGGACGGACGCTGACTTGAACACCGCTCCAGAGATATATCCGCTTCGTTGCGCATGTAAAACTGTTCTTGCCGCCGTTGAGGCACGAAACTAGGGTCAGTAACGAAGCTGTGTCTAAGCAACACGCGTAGAGCAAGTGCCGAGTTCTGCATGACGTGGCACACACAGAAAACTACTTAAAAAGCAAACACGTCTTATAGAGAATCGTGGGAAACCGGGCCCGGGGCATGCTACCACTGGCAGATGATTGAAGAGTTAAATGGTGGCGCCGCTTGAAACCAAGGCGAGGAGAGGACGTTAGCTATAGATGGCGCGCGCAGTGTCTGCACTTATGTATATCTTACACCATGCTCCAGTGCTATGAGCTCGGGCCAGTCCTCTATCTAACTGTTGTTGCAATAATTGTTTTGAGTGTATGCTTAAGCAGCGAAGTTATAGCCAACCCCATGGGCTCCTGGTGTTACCGCTGTATGAGAAATTTAGCTAGCGCAGTGCCACTGTTAGCGTGGGGTCTTCTACGTGCCTCATGCAGTATTCACGCGCAAGACCGCACGGCGATACGATGCTAATCCAGATCGAAATGGGCAGGGGTAAGGATTGAATCCAGAATCCCTGGGCTCTGAAGCGCGAGTTTTCGCTGCACGTGCTCTGAGTTCCGGTGCGTTAAAGGCCGACGACCAGACTCGAGATTCTGCAAGGCAGCAGATCCTCCTCACCGTGGGAGAGAAGGAAACAAACAACGCTGGATAGGGTAGAAGGGGAGAGGAGGAAGAGAGGAAAAGTGGACAACGCGAACTGGTCGTCGGTCTTTAGTACACACGACCACCGATTCCCCTAATCGTTGTCGTTGTCCTTGAAAGCATGAATAACCGCATTGGATCATTGGCGCGTGCAGGTCACCTGCAACTCGACCTCCGACGTCCAGATCGATTTTGTGCAGTCGGTGCCACAGGCGGGCCCGATGTACGGCCAGCAGCCGCCACCTGGTTTCAATTTCTACATGCCCATGGGACCCACCGTGCCCGTGGTGTTCACAGGTCACGGCATTCAGATACCGGGCTTCAACGCTCCCGTAAGCGCGTCTTCCACGCCGGCGACCTGTTGGGTGCCCGACGCTGTTACCGAGGAAGAGTCCAGCAGCAGCACCATCCCCAACGCAGAGCAAGTGGAGGATAAAATTGCCGTCGCGGGTGTTTTCAAAATCTTACCCGAAGGTACCTACCTGCCGACCTTCGTTCAGATGCAGGGCGATACCGCGGAAGAAAAAATGAAACCTGAAGTTCCTAAGCAGGGACAAGAGGATCAACAGGAGCCAGTCCGAGCGATGTTCGAACAAGAGGTGACAGTAAGAATGCCGTTACCTCCAGAGTCTCAGAAACCGTACACGTGGGATCAAGTGCCACAGCAGATGCCTTCACCGTCGTCTTACGGGCAACGCTGGCCTATGCCGCCGCCTATGCCAGTTTCACAGCCTCAGGCGCCACAGTACCAGTATCAGAGTCATCATCCCGACTTTCCACAAGACGCTTGGCAACAGCAGACCATGATGCAGTCTACGATACCTGTCCCTCAGGTGTGGCAGACTCAGGAGGACTTGTACAGGCGAGAAGTTTTTATACAGTCGCATCCGCGTGGAGGGTATTCAGTTGAAACTCCAGAAGCAAAAACTTTCGACTCCGGCGACAACACTGCTGATGTACAACACTCTTCCGTCCAAGCTGAATTTGTCTTGCTTGATCCCCGTTCCGGGTCTGTCCGCAGGACCTGTTCCTTACATGGCGTAGTACAGGGCGCATCCGCACCGTCTGGCACCACGGAAACAGAACCAGTGGTGCATCTTGACATCAAAGAAGACAGTAGCCAAAAAGAATCCCTTCAAGTTGGCTTTTCTACCCTACCTCCGTCTCATGACAACGCGTTCCATAGCCAGACCCAAACGTCTACAGTGTCTCAGATGACTCGAGCTACTCAATCGGTTGACGCCTCCAATGCTCCCAAAGGGAGTCACGCAGCCAGACCAACTCAAATGACAATTATAGCTGAATCATCAAGCGCAGGGTCACTGACACAAGCTTCCTGGCCACGCCGTGGTTTGCAGACATCTGCAGGAAGGGATGGTAGTAAACGGCCGCAGCAGCAGCCAGCGTGGGAAACTACGCTCGTACGGGACGCAGGGATGCAATGTGAGGGCGATGCTCTCCCACACCCGTTAACTGTATCACGAAAGATGGACGTTGCGTGTGACAACTATCAACGGTCGACAAGACCGGCCGACCAAACTGAAACTCAGTATGCTGAAGGCCATAGTACCCAGTATGATGGCGGCTTTGCTTTTATTCACGACACCGAACAAACTCGGCCTGTCGTCGCGTCGTCTGCAATGCCAAAAATGGTGAACATCTCGGTTGGGGATCCCCAGGGTCCTCCTCTACATCCTGCGTGTCGATCCCAGTCGCAACTTGCGGTTGATCGTACCGGGACTGACATCACCGTGCAAGGTTCTGTATTGGAGCGGCAGACTGGTTTGGAGCGTGGTTTAGGGCATACTGCTATGCAGGATCTGGCAATGCAGACCGGAATTTCGTGCCATCAGGATCGCCCAAGGAGTGCCATATTTCCCTCACTGTTGAACATCACCATGCAGGCCGCCAATATCTTGGAACGTCTGGACCGTCTGGAGCGTCGTTCCCCGTCTCCAACCATGATCCCTCCCCCTCCCCAGGTGACTATACCAGGACGCTTTGGACGTCCAGAGACCCCAGAGCAACGCCCGACGTCACCCACGTTCTTGATGGGTGTAGTGCGACAGGAAGGGTCACCGCAACCTTGCACAGCAATTAGCTCAAAGAAAGACGCATGGCAGCAGCAGTACGCGACGAGGGGCGGCTGTCAGATCAGCGTCTCAATGGGGACTCAGACAAAAAACGCAGCTTTGCAAATTCATGCTGACGGGGATACTAGGGGGCAAGTGCGTTCTCCGTTGCCTCCCATTTCGACCATGTCACCTTCACCATCTTTTGAGCCGGGCCTCCTGAGGGATGTCCTACCAAAGACGACTCCGACGAGAGATGCGGCGTTGCAGACGGATGTTGGTTTAGCACCTTATCCTTCGATCTTCGGTCACACACCTCCGGCGGAACCGTGGGCGCTTCCGGTGCACACTCCGTGGAGGTCAGGTAAGGGGACAGGAGGTGCACCAAGCCTTGGGGCAGTGTGGTTGGCCCACACTAAAATGATTGACAGCGACCTTCATCCTCAAAGTCCAGTCGTCACGTTACTGAAATTACTCGTTGTTAGAAGTTATTAATGCGAAAGCATCAACTGTCCCATGGAGCGAAGCCGGTGTTGTCTCTAACCGTCTGTAGCAGCGAAACGGCAGTTGAATTCCCATTGGCCAGCGAAACCGCAGTCAAATTCTCATTGGCCAAAGGCACAGCAACGCAGATGCTTATGGCAAATTCGGGTGGTCAATCGTCGGCAACTTATTTTGTCGGAAATCCGGCATTAGTGCTCGCGTGGTCAGTTTCCAGCCGGTGCGCACCGCTCGGGTGGTGGTTTTCCTGCAAGCACCGGCAACTTTCCGGCGCTTTTTCCGCCCGAGCTCCAAACGGCCGGGCGAGAAGGCGCCAGACTGTATCGGGTGTCGTCACTTCCGAAATGGGAGAGAAGGTCAGTGAGAAAAAAATGAGCGAAAGAACGGAACTGATCTGAAGTCACTTCAGCAGCCGCTACTCGAGTCAATCCAAGTCGTTGGGACAATGGTGACGGCGGCGACAGGCTCTCGCTAGCGGTCTTGCGCGGGCAAGACGCCAAGTAAACTGCCACCGTCTGGCGTTTCGTGTTCGGGGGCTGAGGGTCACGTGGTGTGCCGCCGGCGCGTTTCTGGTTGCCGGCTCCACCGGCTCGGTCTCGCCGGCGATTGACCACCCGAATTCGCCATAATAAATCCGCCGAGGCCGCCCAAAATCAAAACAAACGCGTCTTAAAAAAATAAAAGAAAAAGAAATCACAGCAACGCGATGCATTGTCACGGTAGACGGCGGGGCCGCTCATGGTCAAAGCGGACGCGCCTCAGAAATAAAACACAAAGAAAAGCGCAGCAACGCAGATGCATCGTCACGGAAGCCGTGAAGCCCGCGGGGTTTCGCCGCGCCTGCGCAATGGGGGAGCGTAATGTCACTGCCTTGTCAGTGTAATGTCACTGCCTTGTGAAAAAGGACGACGTGGCGCGCTGCGTGTAGGAATTCTTTCGCATTCGTACACGTAAGGAGTCTTAAGTGTCCTCTTGAGTCTTTTAATTTATTACTTGAAACAAAAAGTCATTTGCGATTACTTAAAAAAGGAACCATTATTTTCCCGATAATTTCACACTTCCAAAACTGCAGATTTTTCTGCCGGCTTGAAAGCAAGCCTTTTGTACTGTTTATAGCGAGTATTCACTGGCGTCCATAGCCGTGTGCGCGACTGGTGAGCCCGTGCTGACGGCAAGCTTGCACAGTTAGTTTGAAACGTGCATTCCGCACTTTCGAGAATGCCGGTCTTAGGACCGCCATTCTTATGTGAGCTTGTTTTGAGCATGCGCTCTAAACATTGCCCTCGGATATGGCGTCCAGTGAATACCTCCTAATATTGGATCATACTCAGCAGGATGACAAGCTACTCATATTCTTAATACGCCCCTTTTGGTAGACCATCCGCCTGTCGGAGAGTTGGTTAAATAGTTCCATGGTAGAAAGCTTGTGGACATGAAGGGCACCATTAGGGAAGGGAGGAAACATACTTCTTTCTACCAACTTGGGGGTGAAAGATAAGACACAATGGCCAGAGAAGCGATGCCTCGGGGGCTCACTCTAGGCCACAGTGGCTAAACGGAGCTTACAGGACCTATACTCCGGTTCACCTTATGGTGTACCGCAGCGAAGGCTAAAAGCGCGAGCTCATAGCGTTGGCAGCTGCCCTTGGTGCATGAGAGCTTGTGCCGCCGAGGTGTGCCATAGAGCAAGGAACTCGCGCTTGTAGCCTTTCCTGCTGTACAACACTAGGTGAAACAGTATAGCTTCGTTGCAGAGATGGCGTAATGGCATTACTGTAATGAAATTACAGTAATTAAATTACTTTCTGTAGTAATGAGTAATGTCATGAATTGCATTTCTAAGTTGGTAATTTAGTAATGTAATGAATTACTTTCAGGCAGTGATTTCGAGAAATTTTCTCATCACTTTTGAAATTACGTTTGTTCCAAATGAAACAGGCAGTTTGCAAGCTTTAAGAAAGAAAAATACCAACATTATTTCCCATAGCGAAATGCCATGAAACAGACATCAGAGCGAATAAACGAGGGTCATCTGAGAGCAAAGCCTCGTACGAGGTACAGGCCAGACGGACAAGGGCGGGCTCGAGAGGCGAAGGAGATGGGAAAAGCTTTCATGTGAAGACAGCGCTGGAAGGCCACTTACGAACTTTAGACAAGACAGATCCACGGCGCCACGTCATCACGACGTACTTCGTTCACCCCTAAGCTGACAGTGCTGTCAGAGCAACGGGCTCACCGGAACCAATCAACCGCCTTCCTTTCGTCCCCTGACCCCTTCTCTGCGCGCGGGTATAAAACGAGAGGGTTACGTGGAGGGGACAGCAAGGTCAAACCGTAAGCTTCAACCATCGTGAGCAAAAAGCACCGGAATAAAGACCCAAATGCCTGCACTGGTGTCAAGGCCTCAGAATGTTTTGTGCGTAGCCTTGGCCTTGGTAACTGAAGATGCTTTTGGTCGGAAAAGACGGGAAGCGAGCAACGCTGGTGCCGCTCGCTGTATGCCCCTCTGCCTTTCCTTGGGGGAGTTCAGTCGGGAATAAGCAAACGAGAAAATATCACCAGCTTTTTGTTGAATAAGCAAAGATTCTAGGAAACTAGCGCCATCTTTTTCCACGACTGGCGACGCTTCTGCCCAACAAACGCCCAGCCCCCTTGTGTGACATCGCGCAAGAATTGAGGCTCTTCGGGTGTCTTGGAACAATACTCGTCGAGAGGATGCGCGAGTATGCGTCGGATTAGACTGCGTCCGGCGGAGTCGAAAGGAAAACGTTCCACATGACGACTTCTCGTAGGAACGAGCTCCCGTTGCCCGACTAAAGTTACTGACACGGACTATAACCTCCTTCAAAACCAGGAAGACGGAATCCTTCACCGTTGAATGAAGAGCGGTACCGGCGTGTCGACTGTCTTTGAGTCACATCTACAGAAGCCATTCATCAGGTTGAACACTTCCGTCGTGTGAGCCAGCGGAACGACTGTTCGGTATGGTTCGATTTGAGGCGTATGAGGCATGCTACGGTGTAAACAGGAAGATCCAAGTTGTAGTACCTATTCTCTAAATAAAATAAGCACAAATTACTGCCTCGAGGTATTCAAAAGTAATGTCAAAATAATTGTGATGTCATGTAATTATTTGTAGTATGGGGTAATTTGTAATGTAATTTAATTGCATTTTCGCAGTTTTTCAAAAAGTAAGCAATGTAATTTATTTACTTCTCGAAAGTTATTTTGCCAGCTCTGCTTCGTCGCTCCAAGGAACGTTCGCACTCGTGTGTGCCACGCTCACGCAACATTACCCAGCAAAAAACACACAAAACTTAAGGTGGAAAAATGGTGCATTCTTGTTCAATGCCGACCACCTATTTTACACGTGAATAAGATATTACGTTATTTGTCATGCCTTAGCTCTGACATTATCTGGGTTTGGTTATCTCGGGGGGGGGGGGGGGGGGCTCAGAGAGTAGAGGTGCTTTGGGCAAGATTTAGTTATGGGTAGCGTCCCATAATGCAACGCGCGGTTACGCCGACGGCGACGGTGACGCCGCTCAAGCCGAAAACGGGCGCCTAAGAGCTGCGTTCTAAAATGACGACCGCCGACGTTGCTTGATGGAGTTTTGAAGAGGGTCTGTTGCAAGGCACTCCAGTATTCACGCTCGTTTGCAGGTCCAGTACCAGGACACTACGCTCAACCACCCACAGAAGGCTTCTACGGCGACTCCATCCCAGAGCCAGACAGATACCCTTCACCGGGTCCATGGTCCCAACCGCCGGGCGGACCATGGCAAATGCCATCTTATACCGCCGGAGGACGGGCATCTCCAGAGATCTACCCTTGTTGCCACCTGGTCCAAATGGTCCAGACCGGGCAGGATCGTTTGAGTCCCTCTCCGACGTCCCCACTGCCCTACTCTCCGTCATCTTGCATGGTGAACAAGTGGCAAGAGGAACGCGTGGTTGAGCAGCGGATAGAACTGATCGGGGACATTTTTCGAGGGCCGACAGAAGGGTCACCGGGGGTTTCTCCCGGGACATCGGGACAAGAGTCAGCAGGAGTGAATACAGAGTCGTACTGTGAGGAGCATATGGGCGGGGCACTGGTAATGGGGTCGGGGTCCATGGAACTCGACAGCGGTTCGCAGGATCTGGGATCATCTGGCGACGGCGGTGGTGGCGCGTTTGTCGCTGGCGGTGGTATCTTCAATCCGGATGCTGTTGAGGACACGAAGCGAAGATCTTCAATTGAGACCACAAGCAAGTGAGTGATAGTGACAACGAGATTGTTATTTTTTCGAAACGTTGTCCTATATTTTTTTATATGATTCCTTTGATGGGTTTTTGTTGCGCCATTTTCAAGGCGCCCACAACACGATCGGGTAACCGGAGTGTCGGTACTCTAAACGTAGCTTACTTAGTATCTTTAGTTTGAACAATGCACGAAAAAAGAGAAGCTGACAAGTCCCGTGCACTGCCTGACAGCGTGTCAAGATCAACCAAAGTGGTCGCCATTCTACCGGAGGTGACCGTCATCTGCTTCCTGCTCGCTCTGATGCTGGTGCTGGTGGCGTCTGCCATCTTGCTGTCCTGGACCGTCCAGCGACACGAACGTGAGGAGTGCTTCCTGATCTGCAGAGGCGTCGGTGACGATGTCGTTAAATTAGTGAAATGTGGCACTTGCATATGATGACAAAGCTCTGATTTTAAAAGTTGGTTCGCATACTTGCGCCTGCTCTTATGATCTGCTACGACAAGTAATATTGGAATACGTTTATTAAGAGAAAAAAATCAAGATAGCTTAATTGACTAGAGTCATCTTATCTGTCGGTCTTAAGACGAATGAACACTATGGAGAGCCTGTATTACAGAGCTACCAACTGCTCGATCGGGTCACGTGGTTTATGGGCCGCATTTGCAATACGAGCTGCGAGGAGGTGACGAACACGTTGATCGTCTGCAAACGCCTCCGCCTTTCCGCCTGTTTGCCTCCTCGCCACGCGACAACGCAGCGCATGCGCGCTTGAAACCAATGATCGCAGGAGGCGTCCGCCATCAAATTGCAAGCGCTCCCCACGGTTAGAGTTCAACCCTCTTTACAACCTAGGCTCTCTAGAAGACCCACTGGCACACTGGCGCCATGTATACCAGGTAGCCTATAGAGCGAAGGTTTTGCGGCATTTTGCGAGATCAAATGTACATAACATTTATGAGAAATTGTCGTTTATGACATTGTCAAACGCTTTTCAAGCCCACTGTAAAAAAGTAATTCGCAAAAAAATGCACAGAGCTTGCAAATGTTTTACGGCTACCCCATAGATGGCGCCAGTGAGTTCTCTCGTCGTAAGAGATGACGAGAGGTCGTAACGGACTCGGTCGTAAGCAGTCGCAAATGTGTAAACAAGCCTTAAAAGCTTTTTCTTTTTACGGCGACAGCTTTATACCTGGCTTGCATTGACGTCACATACTGCACTTTTGGCCACCATGAAAGAAAGAAAGAGAGGGAAGCTGATTTTGTAGTAATTATTAGTGACGGGTTAATCTTCTATATTCTTTTGGGAGGAAAATAGCGACGTCAGGGCATATCTGGGAGACACAAAGAGGGTCCTGGTAAGAGGGGAGCTCCTTCTTCCCCTCTTCTCTGGTGGCCATCGGAGCGCTCTTTTGGATGACGTCATATGCAGTCCATGTATATGGGAACCATACAAAAACCTTCCGTACTCGCATTGGCCGGGCGTCAAATAAAGCCACGGTAGAATGTCAACAACGGTGCCCAGCTTTCGTTATTGGTGCCCTCTCCCATGGTCTGACGCTCTTCCATGATTGATTCACTCTGCCGTGGTTTGGCGTCGTAGCGCGCGTGTACAATGTCGTAGCATCGTGCCGAAGGGGAGGGGAAGGGTTTGGTAGTTTGCTAACATTCCCCACTCTATGGAGACTGCGAGGTAGGGTTAGAACTGCGTTTTATTTAGTAGGCACGGATGCATTTTTGTTGTATGCGCGGTGGCATTTCTGGGAAGCTGATACCATGCCCCCAACGAATAGCTGCATGGATGAGGAAGAAGTACTTTCTGCATTCGCAATTCCTTCGCGACATTTCACTTTGCGCATTATTCCGATAGCAAGTACTACTCGAAAAAAAAAAAAAGGTCCGAGGACACCTAAGTACTTCTTATGATTTGTGAATGCAAAAGCATGAATGTCGTTCTTTCACTCCCTTAGTTTGTCTGCGGTGTACTGGCGTGGACGGCCACGCTTCGCCACTGCCGAGGTTGCGGCCGCCGACGATATAGATGCCTCAGGCACCACCTTGTTCCTCGTCGCCGAGAGTAGCAGGAGCGGCCACGCTCCCCCCCCCCCCCTTCTCCGGCAACGCCTGACACGAGAGCGGCGGCCGAGCGCGCACTCTCGTAACCCCCCCCCCCCCCCCCCCCCCCCACGCCCTCCAGCAACGCTTGACACGAGAGCGGCGGCCGAGCTCGCGCTCTCGTGAAGCGGCCGCATATCTAGGAGCTGTTTCGGTCCGCCAATGGGAAGATAGGCATTTTTTTTTCACGTTTCTTTCGTGGTTACAGATGCCGCCAGCTCCGCTCCATATAATAGTTGATACATTCATACTATAAAAGAAAAACAAGAAAACATTAAGTGCTTTATTTTACCTTTGTTGAATTTGACGGAATGTCTAAGGCCAGGCGATATTTTTTTCTTTACAGGACCTGTTCCCCAGCTGGAGATGACAAGGGTGAGCTACTTGACACCTTGCAGCATTTCCGCTCCCATGAACTTTAACATGCTTGCTCGATAAATCACACAACTTGGACTTTTGATATGTAAGCGGATCATTACGAGTACCATGTAACAACATTTGAACACATATATGTCCTACCTTTCTCGTTCTAGTATCGGTAGTCGTATAGTACTAAAGACTTGTTATTTAACAAAATGTAATATTTTGCATATACTTTCGTTTGAAGAAAAATTTTAGCCCAGAAACGCACACAAAATGACTTTGGAGAAGCCGATAATCAAAGAAGATATATTTACTGAAGAATGGCAGAAACTTGGGCAAGCTAAGTTTGCACCTTTAGAAACTAAAAACAACGCAAACGACACGAAAGACAAGAGAACACGTACACGGACAGAGCGATGACTTTCAACTGATAACTGACTTGGTGAAAGAAATATTATCCCATTTGTTTTACTTCGATGCGTGTG
The DNA here is from genome assembly GCA_037355805.1 of Ixodes ricinus. Lineage (NCBI taxonomy): Eukaryota > Metazoa > Arthropoda > Arachnida > Ixodida > Ixodidae > Ixodes > Ixodes ricinus. The sequence goes on along the minus strand of JAZHYW010040904.1, from coordinate 58,147 downwards.
ATTTCCTAATAAACTCAGCCGCAAGTTAGCGCTCTGTCCATGTACGTCTTCTCTGGTCCTTCGTCATGTTTGCGCTGTTTTTAGTTCTTAAAGAGGTATTTACAAACGTGACATTTACTGGTAAAAAGAATCTACTGAATGCACAGCTGGAAGATTACGTCGAGCGTTTTCACGGAGGTTGTTATATTTGCTGTTTCTCAACTTGCGGCGATGCAAGCTGTTGATCTGACCGAAATACTTGATTATCACGCAAAATTATCATTTGGCTTTGCTGGAGTCTGTAAGCGGGTTCACACATTTGGGTTTGAGTATGTTCGATTGTGTTTGTGTTTTCATGCGACCGCTTGCGACGAGAGAACAGACTGGCACACTGACGCCACCTATCGAGTAGCACTTTAATCTTTTCCGACCTGCGTGTGTATTTTATTTAAAATATATTTTAAGCAGCGTTCTTTCACGATGGATTTGAAATAAATCCGACAATGTTATAAGCGTCTATTTCTCATATATAGTGCGTAGATTTAATCTCGCTAATGCTGCAAAACTTTCAGTCTATACTTACGAAAAGATCGGAAGTGTTTCTAGGACCAGCCCTGATAGATAGATGGTGCCAGCGTGCCAGTGCGTTCTCTCGTCGGAGGCAAAGGAACGCAACGCACTCTAGTACACTCATGTACGAATTTGTGAACCAGCCTTAAAACGAAAGTCTGATAGGCATTTTACCAAGGAGGTTATAATGGGCAGGAGGTGGCGTCCCTATCCCCAATGCATGGAGCGAAGTGTAACGGAAGTAGGCGTGGCCACGAGCCGCGACGACCATTTCTTGACCAATGGGAAGCCTAGTAAGTGGGCGCCGCCATTAATTTCGGTGCAAACAACCCTCGTTGCCATGGCATTTCCGTGGCAACGCGATTGTGTGCACCGAAAGTAATGGCGGCACCCACTGTTATTTGAAACAGCGCTTAACGGGAGACTTTTAAACCGGTAAGGTCGGAATTGGATGAGATTAGTATAAACGAACGCCTGGTTGCCCAGCAGAAAGTAAGTGACTAGAGCTGAGACGCTCTAGACGACGCACCGACTGAATCGGTGTCGAACAGGCGAGATTTCGAGCCCAACACTTGCCTGACCAGTAGGACTAGGAAGTCGGCGTGTAGCGGACGCTCTCGACACCGCGCGACCGCGCCTGGAGCGTCGTCTCAAACGAGTCGTCGTAGCGCGGCTTTGGAAAGCGATCGCGAGTCAGTCATCGTAGGCACGAACGCTGAGAAGGCGCTGTGGTGTGTGTCGTGCTGAGAAGGGCATCGCGGGTTGAGAAAGCCGTACACATTCTGCTTCGAGAAGATGTTGGTTTCACTCCGCCGTGATGAGTATTCGGGTTCGCATCGAAACATCTTTTGGTGCGCCGATCGAATCGAAAGCCAGCCGCGACAGCGAGCAGACGAAGCAGACCGCAGGCACGGAGCAGACGTAGCCTAAGCCTAACGACCGAGCGGAGAGCAGACGATGGGAGCATGGTTGAATTTAGTTTGGATGAGAGAGCGTCGGTGCGCGGGGCAGTCTGGGATTGGGTTGTTCTTCCGGCGTCGCTGGGTATGACGTCATGCCGGGTCCTGCCCTATTTAAACGTCCTTGCATTTTACACAATGTTTCAAGCACAAAATGGCGAGGATATATTTGGTTACAGGCTCCGGAGGTGGAAACGGCCCCGGAACTGTACACGGCGCATCAAATACTTCCATTCCTACCTTCGGTTAGTGCACCGTGTTTTACTTAAAAGTTTTCATTGTATAATTTAGTTGTGTTTTTTTACACAAAATGTGTTGAAAGTTAAAGTTGCATATAGAAAAAAATGCCCTCCAAAAAGTGCAACGCAGAAAGTGTGAGGCGTAATGTCCCCGCTGAATTTAGATGGGAAACTTTAATTGGTGTATATGGTTCTTGCACGAGACCATGATGCAACGCTAATTCTGGTTCGGAAATCTCACTGGAACCCTCCGGAACCCGCCAGAATCCATGTTGAAATCATTCGTCGCTGTTATGCTATGTTTTGTGGGCTTCGGGGCCGTGTTCGCGCTGTAGTTTGTGCGCTCAATCGGGGTTTAAAATGGTCAGTTGCGCCATAATTAATTGTTCCAGCCGTAAAAGTCGCAACAAAATGGAGCTACGTCCAGCAGTATTGCTTCTTTTTTTTAGAATTCCGACAATCATTTGAAAACAGGACAAGGCGACGCTCGAGCAATCGGTTCGCCGGCATCATGAATGGCTCCGACAGATACGCTGGCGCTATCTCGACAGAAAAACTATGCAACAACTAAGGATTTGTGGACTGACCCTCGCGTTTTGTGAGGAACCTATTTTCTATTGACCAGGACAAGTAAAGCAGACGAAATTACTTGCGCGGCAGCTCCAGTCTTCATCTGTGTAGCTAGTAAAAGCGTAACGAGGGCCGGCTGCAGTGCTGACAAGTTTTGCACTATATCCCCCAATAATTTAACGTATAGATAGCGGCGCTAATTTTTTTTAGCAGTCACCACAAATGATTAGCAGTCGCATTTGTTTGCCGTCCGACGACACTATTGTGAGGAGTTCAAGTGCCATCCGAGGATGTTCAACACGAGCAACGCTTATTCTGACCTGTGTTCCATCGGCTGCTCGCCACCAATTTGGTTTATCATCAAACGCGGGCGAGGCAGACTCCAGGGGAGCGGGGTTTTTTCTTCGCTTTTACTTAGCCAATCACACAGAGTACCGCTATCGTCGCCTCCAATGCCCCCAACATGGCGTCAGGGCACTGATAGCAGTCAACAATGTTGGTTTCGATTTCGGCGCTAACCGGAAGTTACGTCAGGAGCTAGAAGTCTATAGTTATACACCAATTCAATTTTTTTTGCTAGTTTTTGCGTGGAAGCGTTTTCCCACCAAATTTAGCGGGAATGTGAGGTGCACGGAATGCCACCTCTTACTCTGTGCACCTCAACTTCCTTCTATATACAGTCTCGCATTTTCGTTAATTTTTATTAATGCATTACCATTCATATTGGATGTCTATTCTTCGTTTAAGCTGAAGTCCAGACGCAGCAAAGGCTACGAGCGCGAGAATGTGGCCATAAACAGTGTTTGCAGTGCACGAGCGCGCGTGCTTGGCAGGGACGCTGAAAGCCCGAAACTCGCATGTAGCATCGGCTGCGTTTGGACTTAATGTAAAACGAAGTTTTTTTTATATTGAACAGGAAATTTTAAAATAAACGAAACCGAAAAAAAAAGAACAAGTGATCGGCGTCTGAACAAAGGATGTGGAATGTTCTCTTGAGTACCGTAAAATTCCGTATGAATGCCCATTCACGGTGAAGATATTAAAAATAAAATAAAATATATTATAGAGGAAATTGAGATAAAATAATATTATAGAAGAAATCAAGATAAAATGCGAGGTGGGCGATCTTTTGAAAGTGGGCGTTTATTCGGGATTGTACGGCATGTACTTTACTGCCCAATTTTCGCGCGAAAAGTTTATACATCAACTGAGCTCTTTATCAAAAATGAAGGAGAACAGGCATTTACTACTGCTTGATGACACCAAATCGGTGCAGATCAAACATCGTATGGTAGTTTTATTATAAGTAAATTGTGAACTTGCCACTGTTTAAGATAGGGCTTTTTGCATCAAACCAAATTTCGTTATAATCTTCTCTTCCTTTCTTTCTTTCGTTGGTTATACCGAAATTCAGAGAAACCTCCGACAGACAGTAAGTATAACCGTGATTAAATCGTTGTTTGCTTGCACTCCTTATCATATTGTCACGAATGACAATTGATGAGGCGATGATAACTGAAGAAACTAAACGTTTATTGGGGTGAACTTGTGCTCAAAACAAAAACCCATCCTTTGGGAATGATTATCTACGTTAATGCGAATAGCATCAAACGGTGCGGAGTTATGCGCGTTCGTCAGGTGGCCGGCACACTCTAGATACGCCAGCCCACTCTTGAGGCGATTCTAAATTTGTTGACACTTTCACAGCCCTGCGCACGATCTCCGCAGCCCAGCACGTGCGTTTGTGTCACTTAGGAAGGCGAGCAAAGCACGCGCCATACGCACAAACACTCAAAATGGTACCGACCAGACTTTCTGGCGTCTCAGCTAGTCTCAACCAACGGTACTCTAAACGGTTGTTTATATCTTTACCATAGGACGCGCTTTACAGCGCTGTCACAGCTGCCGGTGCGCGCGCGTTCCATGCACGAGGGCTCATTCCGCTCTCGTGAGGGTGAGCACGGCCGCTGCATCACCCTCTCCCGAGCGCGGGAGAGGGTGAGCTAGGGGCCGTGCTAAGCCTCACGAGAGCGGAATGAGCCCTCGTGCATGGAACGCGCGATGGTAAAGATATAAACAGGTGTTTAGAGTCCGTTGATTGACTGCCTTCATAGCTCTGTGGTTAGCGCGTCTGCCTGCTGATGAAAGGGTCAACGGTTCGAATCCCGCCGGCGCCGGTCTTTTTTATTTATTTATCGACCCGCGGCGTAAGAGGTTAGATAGCCAGATAGATATATAGATAGATAGATAGATAGATACATAGACGAAAAGTGCGTGAAGTATCCAAAGAATGCTATTCGCATTAATATTCGCATTAATATTCGCATTAAAAGGAAACAAAAGATAACAGTAGAGCTTCGCGGGTGTCGATGGCGGCGTGACAGCAGGATCGTACGCTGGGGCGAGACTGATCCTGGCTCGCTACGCGAAGCCCCTTATGTACACGCGTGGGGTTCTGGAATAATCGGCGCAGAAAGTTTGACGTGTAGAAGATTCGGACCGCGAACAAGCACCAGGATTCTCTAATTTACCAGAACACTAAATTGCAGGGATTAGCAAAAGACACGTCGCTCCGAGGAATCAAACCCTGACTTTTCGCGTGGGAGGCAGGCACGATAACCGTTAGGCCACGCGCGCGCTGCCTGCTTGGCCGCTGCGCGCGCGGCAATAGTAATTAACCAATTTAAAATAAATCTAAGAGACTAGGTTCCGCACTGTACGACACCAATCTACTAGCAAAGTGTACAAAAACGGTTCATTTGCTTTATGAAAATTACGAAGTAAAGATATTCATCAGTCTGCATGAATCAAGCTAAGTATCAGTCATTTTAAAGTGAAAATAACTTGCGGGTCATTGGGACATTAAATATACAAAGTAGGAGACGAGAGAGAAGTCAGAATGTTTTTGTTGTTCCATCCAGCTTCTGGTTTTATTAAAGAAAATGTTCGTCTTTGACCCGCATCAACTTTTAAACCCATGGCTTCTATGGCTAGGGGTTCAATCACTCATTGTGTATTCTCGTGAGATAAAATAAGATACAATAAAATTAACGAATGAAGGAATACAATGACTGAGCGTGTATGCAGTTTGTTACAGAAAAGCACAACTCCACATCTGTCTATGTGAAAAAAATCATCTCTTCTAATTATTTTTAAAGCGTTTCCTTCAATGTTTTTGTTTTACGAAACAGGCACACCAAATAATCGCACCTTTCTGCATAAGCTACAGTAGCCCGGTGTTAGAACTTTGTAACGCACCGTTACCGCTAACGTAACGCACCCACCTGTTCAGCGCGCAGTTGGCAACCGAGAGCTGCAGTAAGGACAACTTCATCCCGGTAAAGTCAAGCGAATTAAAAACAAATAAATAAATATATATATATATATATATATATATATATATATATATATATATATATATATATATATATTTCGCGATTAATTTACAGTGTCTGCGCCCTAGCTACTTCGTCATCGCCGTATCTCCGACCAAGTAGATTCTAATACGCCATCCCTGGCGGTGGTGTTTTTTGTTGCAGCTCACTTGCAGACGTTTGACCCAAGCTTACACGTGACGCGAGGATCGCCCTCAATGACGTCCACGTACCCAGGTAGCCCTACATACCTTAAGCGAGTAAAGGTTTGCGCGTTCTATCGAGTTTCTAAGTAACGCATTGTATACACTGCGCCGTCGTTGTTAGCGCGAACACGACATCGGCGCTTTTGTTTTTTATTCTTTTACGAAGAGAGCACAGCATTGCCGAGAACCAGTTGGTCCCTCGAATGAGCACTTCCTAGCGCACTATCGTACTCCAGTTCAATCACGCACGAAAATCAAGCGCAAGATCGCAGCGCATTCACTGCGTGTGATTGGTTGTGTCGCTGATTATAGCAAGAGCAGAAATAGGATGAGACTCGTGACGATGCACTTTGGGGCTGCTTGACTGGCTCTATTTGGATTGTAGCGTCGGCTGTGGTCGAACTTAGGGTTAAACTGAGTATGGTCTCGATGACGACCTTTTCATCTAAAGTGAGGAACACAAAAGAAAACCTACGATCGCTTGCACGTGCTAACTTTTCATTTCATTCATCAGCAGCATCATGATTTATTAAACCTCGAAAGCCGTTACGGGCATTACGCAAGTTGGGGTTACAAGCTGGACAAAATGGTTATATAAAGCAAATAAGAAAAAAATAAAAGAAAGTGAAAGCCGTTTACAACTCCCTGTAACGCCGAATTAGAGCGCAGCTCCTGAAGAGGAGGAGGGAAGGGTGGTCATGTGACCTCGGGGAGGTGGTCATGTGATTCAGAGGGGGTCACATGACCTCGGGGGGAAGGGGAAGTCACGTGACCTCGGAGGGCGTCACATGACCTCGAGGGGGTCACGTCACCTCGGGAAGGGGTCACGTGACCTGGGGGGGTCGAGGTCCTCCCGAGGTCCTCCCGGAGGAACCCGAGGTCCACTCGGGGGTGGGGGGGGGTGGCTCGCGGTTACGTCTGACGGCGACGCCGATCAAGCCGGAAACGGGCGCCTAAGAGCTGCGCTCTAAAAAACAACAACACTCAAACAGGTTTTGAAAAAAAAGCAACTAATTAAACAGAAAAAAACAAATACACAATTTATACAAACACGAATCGAATTTGCTATTAGGGAAACTGCAAATAGGTGGTTGTGTTGGGATACGAATGTGTTATGATCTGTCTGTGTCACGATACTGTTAGGCTGAGACAGTAGTCAACAGCTGAGGTGGTCTCTTTGCATGATGTTACGTTAGAGCAGTGGTTCTCAAATGGGGTCCGCGGACCTTTGGGTCCATGAAGCGCACTCTAGGGTCCGCGAAGCCCTGCCTCATCAGTCACGCCCGGCAATAAAGTTGTCTTTTATCAGGTCGAAAATATGTTTCAGTTTTCAGGCGAGTTTTCTCGTGTTTATGTCAATAAGGGAGGTTTAATTCACACTAGTCTCTTAGTTATATGCATTAATTAACCTATTATTATATTTCACCTATACCTTTCCCCTCCCCTCATCACGAACGGGGTCCTCCCCGACTTCCGCCGATCCACAAGCGGTCCGCGAAACATCGATGGTTGAGAACCACTGCGTTAGAGCTTCCAGCAGTTGCCAACGAAAACGATGCGTGTTTTGCGGGTGAAATCTAAGCAGTTGGGCTCCGTTTAAAACTAAATTACTTGTGTGGCGGTGTATTAAAATTCGGATATCGCGCGGACAATATTCTTTAACGCTATAACAATATATTTTAATTGTTTTCTGAAAGACAAAATTTCACCGGACACTGACTTTAACAAAATTCCGAACTCAATATCGTTCCATGGTCCCTACAATGAGGGTTCTCTTCGTTAACCCAAGTGGTTAAAACTTCGAGACGTCATTCAGAAAACGTCGCAGACAGCGCTATAACCTTTTTCCTTGCCTTAATATTCCTCGGCTCTGCGCTTGCACTGTGCCAAGCTGTGCTCTCCTCCCCAAAAGGGTAAAAAGGAAGAGGATCGGAAGCATATTGCGTAATTAGGAACAACTGGCATCGTGGAACTCGGTTGGTGAATGAACGAAAACGCAATTTGTGCAATTCTCAAGCTTCGGGGGTTCAATAGACCGATCTCACTAAGTATTTCACGCATGCGTGACGCGTGTCATATCTGCAGTTCACGGCTATCCGAGTTCACGGGACAGGCGTGTGGCTCGTGCCCGCCTGCTCGTGAAACGGTGAAACTGTGCAAACGTCTTTGCCGTGACAAAATCGAGATAAGCATTTTATGGGTGGAGCAGCCATTCAAACTCAAGCTATTGTTTCTGTCGTCACGCCATGACGCTGGCCGTGGATCAGAGGTTCCGCAGTTGCTGTCTTTTAAAGAAAAGGAGTGTTTGCGCATGCGAAGCAATCTTGTATGGGTAAATGAACATGTTTATTAACAGTGAGCTGATCTCTAGACCAATTAACTGCCCACTTTCATCACCTGACCCCGCTGTCTGCGCATGGCTAGGGGCTGAAGCGCGATGACGTGGCGAAAGGAAGGCTCTAGGTATTACAGGGCCGATGCCTCGTGGTAGCTGATTGGTTGGTGATGGTGACTTGGCGACGCTCTAGGTATCACAGGGCTGATGCCTCGTGGTATACGTGATCGGTTTGTGGTTAAATTGTTGATGCTAAGTACCACAGTGCTCATGCCTCAATGTACCTGCTGGATTGGTGATGATGATTGGTGATGTTCTAGGTCTCACGGACATTGAACTGTGCACCACGGAGTTCTGCGTGAAGGAAGGCAAGTGATCTGTCCGTACGTGCTCTGTTAGTTTATACTGAAAACGGCGTGGCAAATGACGTCAGACAAAGAATCATGATGTTGCGAAATGTGGAGACCGGGGACTTAGGTGAACCAAAGAAACTTTAACACTTTGTCCAGTTATTGTTCTACATGCTTCCTGAAGTCTAAAAAGCACAAGTTATTCGCGTGAGCGACCCTTATTTTCATAAAACGCGCGATCTCAAATTCACATGCATTCTCTCTTCTGCGCCGATATCTGGTCATTCCTCTGCCAGGAGCGGAGAGACAAACGGTTTGGACGGTGACTTACTCCACTCCGTCCCACCAGCTGGAAAAGTCGCCGTTCAGCATTGGTTCACATATCTGATTAATCGCACAAGACTGAAAATTATTAGCATATAATACTTAGATATCTGTGTCCCGGAAAATTCGATGTTTTCCGCACGAGTATTTTTTTATCGCTAATCATGACTGATCAAAGGCTCTCAAATCACTTATGGCTAATCAAACGTTCTATAAGACGAACTTGTCTCGTCATGTCCTGATAAGCCCTTTCTTTGCTATCTGGACAATTGTCATCTTGTCCCTGTCTTGTCTCTAATAACGAATCTTCGTTTCAATCGGACTTTTGGAACAGTAGAGACTTTTTCCAAAATACATTGCCGCATGGTTTCTCGAAAAAACAGTTTCACTTTTGGCAAATTCATGGCGGTCACGAGATTGTATTTATTCAGGCACCGTCACTTTCGTACGTCAATGGCGGATGAGTATTGGTTCTTTGGCCACCTCATAAATCATTCTTGATTTGTTTCAGTTTCCGATGGTGTGAAAATATGAACCAACAAACTCGTTACTTGAAAAACGTAATGGATTACAATTACATATTACAGAGCCTCAAATGTAATAGACTACCGTTACAAATTACTTTCGCTGAAAAGTAACGGATTACTTCACTCGTTACGTTACAAATTACTTTCACGTTACTTATTCCGCACAATTATCCAGAAAACAATGGAAACAATTTTGATATTTTCAAATATCTTCTGCAACACTACTTTTCATTTCTCATATGCCCCTATTATGGTAGTCCCTGTAAAAACAAATATTGTATTTAAGAGAAAGAGTGTGGGTGCACTCCGTTCACCTGTAAGCTGACAAGGCAGCGAAAGCTGCAACCACACCCGCCATCCCGATAGGTTACGGCCTCCGGAAATGATCCCTGGGATTGTGCAGACAAAGCTAGCGGTGCGCATGCTCGGTAGCAACGTCTACCTCCGCTACGAGATTCGGAACTAAAGAAGCGATCTACGAAAGCTCCCTTTTAATTCGGGTTTTGCGCCTGTTATTCACAAGAAAAGAAAAACTTGGTTCTAACGTTACAATGTATAGTCAATGCATAATGCAGGTGTCCCAGCTTACCTTGATGTGTTTCCGTAGATTTGAGTTTGTTGTTCTTGCTGATGACGATGCGTGTTTTTGGGAACAAGCAAAGTATGCACTGAAACTCTAGGTTTCCGTTCTCCTTAATGTCCCGAATTTCGAACATCTCATTAAGAGATGGTCATGGAGACGACGGACACTCCATGACCGAAAACTCGACCAGTCAGAGAAAAAGTGGCTGGTTACGGGTTATCGATCGCTAGTCGGTTCTCACTTTCATACCAATATTCGTGGAGGCCAGGGAGGGGAGGACATAGAGAGCGAGAGAAGCGGTGGCCATCGCTCTCACAAAACAATAGAGCATCACACCACTTTTCCGCATTTCTCTCTCTCTCTGTCAGCACTCCTTAGGTGGCCTAACCCCCCCCCCCCCTTTCATGTTGGCAGGTGAGGAATGGACTCGACCACCATGCCCAGACGAGTAAACCAAAAGATTATCGTCCGTACCCTCGAAGACGATGCTTTAGCCTCGCGCCGGGCACTTTTGAGCCTTGCCTCAAGATCGAGCTAGAATACAGTAGCGCACATGAAAGACAGAGAATTCGACCCCTTGTGCGAGGCTACATCGTCTGTTGCGCGAGTTGTGAACCTGCGAATCGAGGGGGTGTGGACTCGCTTTTGATGTCTGTGGCGGTGGCGGGAGACGTCGAAATAGTTGAAAAGGGTGAAACGATGTAAAAGACAAAAACAAATAAGCACGAAGGGCTTTCTCCCGTCCGGGAAAGAGAAAAACACGATGGAAGGCGACGGAGAGCCTACTCGGCGCTGTCTTACTTGATATTTGTCTTTCGTTACTATTTGTACATGCCTTGCCCGTTTTTCTAGTGGTTGTAGTGACTGGTCATACAAAAAATCGTGTTTTCTTTTCGGCTATTCTCACCTTCCTGATGTTTTCTATTTTGTTGAACTTGCTCTCTTTATGCTGCTGAATGTTCTGCTCGTATTGCTCCAGTTACTGTATTATGCTCATATTTCTAAAAGTAACAAATAATTAAATTAATCCGTTACCAATAATTTGTAACGAAATTACATTACAAATTACTTCCGGAAAAAAGTAACTTGGCAATTACAAAATTACTTAAAAAAGTAACGGATTACTTCCCAAGTCTGTGAACTGACCAGTACAATGCGGCAACCCACAAGCGCCTCAATTAAATTTTCGCCATCAAAAAAGGCTTTAGAACCAAACTTGTGCCAAACGATTGATTGAACCACACCCCAGATTAAACGCTTACAGAGCCGTTTTATCTAATTCGTGCATCGTGTTGTAATGACGTGTCGAACGTACAACAAGCCTCATCATATCCTCCGCTGGGTTGTACCCTGAACTGCTCCCTTCACCAGCCTCAAGAATGCCGCCATTAGTTTGGCTACGGTGCCTAGAACGCGTCTGCGACGGGTGTGTTTAGCGTCCTATATCGCCCATACTTTAAAAGTAGTCTCGAGGCGTCAACACATGACATCACAGAAACCGGAGTGTCATGTTGTCGATTGTTGCGATCCTGGCGGTTGGGGGCCGGAAGTTCCGGCAAAAAGTACGAACGAACGTGAGTGTCGCTGTCGTCGCAGCGTCCCAACTACCGACCGTCGAAGCTTCCGTGGTCTGTCGAGCTGGACAGTGACCCGAAGCGGAACAGGCGTCTGCCACGTACACCACCGCTGCTGTGACGTCGCCAGGATCGCGACCACTTTTATGACGTCACCAGGCGGGAATCGAGGGACTACTTTTCTGGACGCGGTAAACACACCGGTCGGAGGCGTGTTCCAGGTGGCATGCACTCGGATGATGATGATAGTGATCAACGTTGCCAGACTGAATTTCGAAAAGAGTCTGTTGAGGAGGAAAGCGCCCGATGCGAAAGCCACGATATTCCCGGCCCGCCCAGGACAGATGCTGCGCTACCTGTCGAGCCAGTGGCACGATTCCAGAACCCGGGCCTGCTCCGACTTCTACGAGTTCGTGTGCAGCCCGTGGGCTGAGCAGCAGAGGCCCGACGCGACGTACCAGGATGCGGACGGTGCGCTGTCGGCCGATATCGAGGCTCACGTGCGAGACTTCCTCAACGGTCAGTGTCATCTCCAGAATCTCGAACGTGGTGGTACCGTTCAGCGATGCCGCATGAGGCTACTATTTTTTTCTATTAGACTATGACTCTCGCCAAAAATTTTCGTGTGCTTTTTTTATTTCGGCTTTAAAGTTTAATTAAAGGGACACTGACACCCCCCCCCCCCCCCAACACACACAAAAAAAAAAAATTTGCCAGGCGATTTATTATGGTGTCGGAAGACTACCCAATCAATATTTTGCTACAGCGTCATGTACATTTTTAATAAAGTATAAAAACAGAACTGTTCGAAACCGAAACTGGACTGGGGAGGAAGAAGAAATATAGAGGAGAAGAGAGTTGGCCGAACTCCATGACTGTGATACTTCTTTTACCCGATCAACGTATTTGCAGTATTTTAGAAGCCACAAAAATGTGTATCATACTCCTTTTTTATTTTTCATATAGTGTGTGTGCCTTCGATGTCCCACGACTTTGATTATATTTGGTGGTTGTGTCTAAACCATAGAAAACGGCACGTGACCACGAAGAAGAGGGTGAGCGCGACACAAACCAGCCAGTTCTCGATCGGCGGTTTTCGGGAAGAAAGAAAGCGAATTTCGAGCCGCGAAATCTTTTCTGGATAGTCGGCCTCTCGTATTGCCGCTTGCGCAGCTGACCAAGTAGGCAGCGCGCCCGTGGCCTAACGGTTATCGCGCTTGCCTTCCACACAGAAGGCCAGGACTCGAATCCTGGCCGCGGCTACACATTTTTGTTGGCTCTGTAATGTGATGTTCTGGTAAATTCGATAACCGTCTTGCTGATTCGCGGTTAGAATGTTCTACGCACCGAACCTTCCACGCCGAATGTTCCAGAAGCCCACGCGTGTAGAAAAGGGGCTCCGCGTGGTAAGCCGGAGTCAGTCTCGCCCCTGCGTTCGATCCTGCTGTTACGCCGACTTCGACGCCCGCGACGCTCTATTGTTATCTTCTGTTCCCCTTTTGTTTTGGGCACAAGTTCGCCCCATTAAACGTTTAGTGTACTTCAGTTTTCGTCGCCTCATCACTTGTCATTCGTGACAAATATCATGTACACAAAACAAAAAGAAGAATAAAAAAGCTTTAGCATTATAAATACTCTGTCAGTGTCCCTTTAAAGGGCTGGAGAGAAGGTCGCCTCCTCTCCAGTGTTCGTTCTGCTAAAGTGGAAAGAGGTGGGAGGAGCTTCGACATATTTATACGCCCGAATGACTGCCACAACCTGGCGACTTTTTATTCGATTGCGTTATGAAGCTACTCATCGCAAATTTCTGGATATCTGGCCTCTAATGCTTTCCGCTAAATTTAGGGGAGAAATTGGCGTCACATGACCGTATGCAAAAATTCAGGTTCCCCGCGAAGTTTAGCGGAAAAATCAATGTCACGTGATCCTAGCACCAATTTAGTTTCCCCGCTAAATTTAGCAGAAAAATTGACGTCAGAACCTAGGCCCCAATTTAGTTTCCTCGCTAAATTTGGCAGAAAAATTAATGTCATCTGACCTGACGTCACGTGACCTATGCACCAATTTAGTTTCCCCTAAATTTAGCGGAAAAATTGTCACGACCTATGCACAATTTAGTTTCCCGCTAAATTTGGCTAAAATCGGTATCACGTGACCTGAAGACAAATTCAGCTTCCGCCCTAAAGTTAGCGGAAAATTTACGCGAAAAAAGAATATAAACCACGTCGAACCCATAAACGACGAATAGAATGCGCTCGAAAAAAAATCCATTATAGATTTAAACGATTAATCCTATCGCGTTTGTAGGCAATCACTTTTGTGGTTTCTATATAAATACCAACTCCACATATAAATACCAATTTGATTTCACTGCTAATTCTTTTTCTTCTTATATAGTCACAATTGGAGGAAAATTTACCGCGTATTTTCCAAGACCAACATGCTCCTGTGACTTTGTCCAGGCCAACGGAAATTTTGTGGCACCTAAGTTCGCTAGAAAGTCATTGATCTTATGATAATCATTACCAGGGAAAAAGTCATCGGTTAATTTGATGTTGTGAAATAATCCTGCTATCTAATGTTAAACTTATCGGAACTACCGCTAGACGAAGTATGTAACTCTCTTGCCTAAACCGCTGACAGACTTAAAATATATATTTTTTTTCTATTGAGCACGACAACGTGTACAACTTAGCAGGGGTTGAATGCATGCAAATAAGGCGACACACCTTTCCAAGCTGTGGGAGTGAACTCCGGAAGGTATCATACCCAACCTACCATTTCTTCGCTCTCTTTGATCTGTGGGAGGTGGACGACCTTTCGCGAGTCCTGAGCCCAGCGTGCGATCTCCTCAGCCCAGCACACTGGAAATGGAAGTGACTAGGAGCCCTTTTTCAGAAAGGTCTATATGACGGACAGCCATGTCGCTAGTGCTTCGTGCCGTCGCTGTAACCACCCGTTCATTCTTGCACTCCGGTAATCGCGGGTCGCTTGCGCGGAGCCAGGATAGTCATGCTACGCTTCAGAGTACAGGCAACTTCAGTCATAAAACACTGTCTTATGAGATACCCAACACCGTATTTAGACCATAGGGTTATTATAATGTGCGCTAGAGGTTCAACTGGCGCTAATGTCAATGTGATTTTCGTGACGCAAATTGAAGCCGACAGCAACCAGTCTATTTTTGTGGTGCTCCTGTGCATTCCTATTGGAAAACGCGCATGCATTTTGTCTCTTCGCCGGAAAATAACATGAATCACTTTGTTATTTCTGTCGTACCGAATAGTATGTACCTTTATTATCATCGCAAGATGTGTAATTGCTTTAGTTTCAGTTTTTTCTTCACCAGTGAACGATGTTAAACTTCGCTATATTTCAGACCCAAACGTCTGTTCCATAGCAGGTTTGTAAAAAGGAGCGACGATTCTAAGCAAAATAACAATCGAAAGGAATGTAGGAGTAGTGTTCAAGCTTCGCCAGCATTCCGGTGACGCTTCTATATTGCTAATATATCGTCCTCTCACTATCATGAAAATCACCCCGTCTACGAGCGGTTAAGAACCTTCCGAAACGTAAAGAAATAAAGTACGTGGCTATGAAAGGTGTCTCCTTTTATTGTTATAGTTCCTATGGTTCTTTCTCAAGGCCTGCTCGGTACTGTTTATTTTGATATCACAAAAGCCTTCGACAAAGTTAATCGCGATTCACTGGCTGCTGAAGCTCTCATTGTATGGAGTATCGCCAACACTTTTGAACTGGTTTAAGACTTGCTTAACTGTAGTCGTCGTAGCGGCGTGAGAATTGCGAATAGCTATTCCGACACACTTTCTTATCCCGACGTCTGGGGTCCCCCAAGGAGTTTTACTCGGGCCCCTACTGTTCCTCGTATTCATCAACAACATTGAAAAGTGTATAAAAATTTTACGCTTGCTTTTGTTTGCTGATGACATCAAGATATTCACGAATGTAAGATAATTTAACGATTGCAGTGTATTGCAAGATGACATTTTACGCATATCTGAGTGGTGCTCTGCAAACTTGTTGCTGCTTAACAATGACAAAACACAAATCTTATCAATGTCTCATAAACGCGATATATTACCTTACTCTTATGTTCTTAAATCAGCTACCATCCCACGAGCCTACCGAGGTTCGCGACCTTGGGATCTCTTTTGACACTAGACTTTTTTTTCTTATCATGTTTCAAAGATTGTTGCCTCTTCTGTCCAAATAATGGGTTTACTATGCCGCATGGTCATGCGACTTTGAGAATCATTTATGCCTTGTCCGACTGTTCTCATGTCTGGTACGTGCAAAACTTCTGGAGTTTGGTAATGTCGCATGGAATTCCTGGACTGCCACTGATGTGTGGTCACGGCTAGAAAATGTGCAGAAACGTTATTATTCGTCTTGTCTATGATAAGTATTTTGGTAGAAGGTTCTATTATGATTACGACGACATTCTTAAGAGCTAGGTTTGCAGAATTTATTGGAGCAGAAGACTCTATCGTGATATTTTATTTTTACATAAAGTAATTAACCGTCACATCGACGCTGATCTTTTAGGCTCAGTGAATTTTCATGCTCCTGCTCTATCTCGTAGACATTGTTCCTTGTTTTACCCTCACTGTTCAGGAAACATTGTCGCCATTAACCCGCATGCAAGTCTCTTTGAGACAATGTTGACTCGCCAACTTTGGACGTTTTCAGTGATTGTACCTCGTTCAAGCGCAATCTTGACTATGCACTGTACCATGTATAGGACAGGGGTCTCCATGAGATACTGCTGAATCTCTTTTCTCTTTATCCAATCGTGGACATTTGTGCCACCATACCAAAACCTCACCGTTGTTCTGGGGCACTGGGGAAATAAACATTTATTATTATTATTATTATTATTATTGTTTTTTATGCCGGACAGATTTTATCAGGCACTTGTTCTCGAAGATTTTGAGCTTGCGGGTGATGTTTCGAACGTAGAACAAGCATCTTCGCACGTTTTCATGAGCAGATAATAATTAAAGCAGTACCTACTTACTAATTGAAAATCGGACTATATTACGTGGCCTTCAATTACATTTTGATCGTACAGGCACAGGGAGTTACTGATCTAGTGTTACTGCGTAGTCCTTGCTGTCTCTCTTCGTTTTCCAGATGTCCTTCGTTCGTTTGGCACGTATATCCCTCATGCTGACAACGCCGACGTCGTGTTCGCTCTAAAAGTGTCCGACAGTACACATAAATACATGTACGAAGCCGTTTTAGCACCGTTCTTATTTCAATGAATTCGAAAGGAAAACGCCGTAACTGACCAAATATTTCGTCTGCCTGACTGAGGAATGTTCTAAGCAACCTAGTGCGTACGAATTATTCGGGATGTTTGCTTTTATAATCGAGCGCAGGGAGAAATTGCACTCATTTTCCCCCATAGAAATGCATTACCGGAAGTCAATTTTCGACTGGTTGCTGTCTCCTGCTTCAACATTATAATAACTCTACGATCTAGGGCGCAGCGTGTCAGATTTTCGAATCGTAACGAACGCCATTTTTGTGCACTAAGCACACGAATGTCGACTCTTACGATAGAATTGGACAGTGGCGTGCCGATACTCCAAGTCTAGCGTATTGCAGTGACTCTAGCTCAGTGCAGCGTATTTGGTGCAGCCATAACCGACCTTTTTTAATTTTAGTTTAGATTTTAGGGGGCTCGTCCAGAGACTCTTGAGTTGATGATTATTTTCCCGCCTTTTCGCAGGGCAGGAATCAAGAGACCTGGAACCGCTGTTTCGCTTCTGGAAAGGTTGCCTCGATCTCGGTGCGTGTTTTTTTTTCTCTTCGTCTAAGACCAGTCTTGTACAAGTTACTGGAAATAAGTAATCGATTACAATCACAACTATTCTTACTTAAAAAGTATTTAATTAGATTACTCGATTACTCGAGGCGAAAAGTAATTGGCCGTTACTTGAAAAAAGCAAGAGTTACCTCTCCGTTTATTTCAGATTTTCAAAACGATAGATTTTTCTACCGTCCATTACTGGATTAGAATCACCGTATTATAAACCGCTTATCTTCTTTGCCAACCTATTTCGGTAAATCATCCTCATGTCGGGGATTTGGTTCGAGTATTCCTCGGTCGGAAACGTATTCGCGGCGAGAAGTTGGGTATCGCCGCCTGGTGGAATGTTTTTCGCAACCCAGAGTGAGGATACTACTTCAACTTCCTCTGCTGGTGCAAGCACGTGCGATGCCAAGCATCTACGCACTATAAAAAATTAAAACATAACCGCGTGGGTAGCACGTGCACTACCCATATAGTGAGGAAAACAGGGAAGCGCCCCTAGCGAGCTTCTCACGGCGGATACGAACAAATGGGCGCCATTAGAAAGGGAAGGGAAAAAATAGCAACGGTTACTAGTAACTTTAGTACTTCCAAAAGTAATGTGATTACTGATGGAATTACTTTCTAATAAACGTAATCAAATAATTACAAAGTGTCTCCAAAAAGTTGGCGATTACAAGTAATTTGTGTACTTGTAATGAGTGTACCGTACACGGCTGTCTAAGACTGAATGGTTTTGCGGCAACGATCTTCAGGTTGCGACAAGTTCGGGAGGGGGGATTGGTCTACGAGTGTGTTAACGGACCACAACTTGAAGAACGTGCAGGGAAAGTTCGCACTGCACAACCCAGGGATCCTGGGTTCAGTCTCCACCCCTGCCCGTTTTCGAACTGGACGAGTATCGCACCTTGCTTGTGGTCGATTGTTACTATACTGCGTGACGCACGTTAAAGAGCCCCGGCTATAGTGGTCGTTCCGCACTAGCTAAGTCTCTCATCCACAATAGGTAACAATGTCGCCATACTCTGGGGAACTTAACTCCTGCTCTATGAGCAACTAACGACTATTGTTTTACAATAATCTTTTTTTAAATATACGCATTGAGGTGCGAATGAAGCTGTCTGACCTTTTCCACTTTTTATAACCATTTTTGAGGGAACTTAGCATAGACACGAATACGCTATTAAAATTAGACATGAAGAAATAAATCTATGATTGGCTTGTATGATTTTTTTCCTTTCGTAATGAACTGGAGCTGAACTGGCAATAAACAAAAATATATTTGACGGGACAGCAAACTGTTAACATGTAGGGATTGACTGAAAAAAAAATGTATGCTTAAAAAATTAACTGTTCATATATATATATGTATATATATATATATATATATATATATATTGTGAGGGATGTAAGCGGGGATTTAATGAGGACTGGATAGAGGTGTTCAAGCGACAAGATCGTTGTGCACCAGCTGAAGAGCGCGCGCAGCTTGGCCCTCCTTTTTCAGCTTCGTCTTCTTCTCCCTAACACTTCCCCCGGGCGGATAAAGGGCCGGTCCACCGGCCTTGGTGCCTTCAGTCGTGGGGTGGGTGGAAAGGTTTCATGCGGGAAACATGGACAATGTCACGTGACTTCGTGCGGTGATCTCTAGGTGGTGCGACTGGTTCCACTTCGTAGCTTGTAGAAGAGAGACGGCGGAGAATGCGAAACGGGCCAGTGTATTTCTGGAGCAGTTTTTCACATTTACCAGGCTTACGGAGTGGGGTGGCGAGAAGGACTTCGTCACCAACGTTGTAGGACGCTTCGCCATGCGTCTGTGCGTAACGGAGCTGTTGTTGCTGCTGGGATCGTAGAGTTTGAAAACGCGCAAGTTGTCGAGCATCCTCCGCGCGGCAGATGACCTCTGAAGGATACGACGTCTGAGGTTCATAGACGGAGGGTAAAATAGTATCAAGAGTTGTAAGTGGTTCACGGGCGAATAACAAGTAATACGGTGAGAAGCCTGTCGTTGACTGACGTGCGGTGTTATAAGCGAAGGTCACATATGGGACGATAGCGTCCCAGTTTGTATGATTTTCCGCGACGTACATCGACATCATCTCTGATAACGTGCGGTTGAGGCGTTCTGTTAGCCCATTGGTTTGGGGATGATAAGCGCTGGTCAATTTATGAGTTGTGTTAGCCAGACGCAAAAGATCATCGAGGAGCTTAGCTATAAAAGGAGTGCCCCGATCGCTTATTATGACCTGGGGTGCACCATGCCGGAGGAGAATGTTGTGCAGAAAGAAAGTTGCCACTTCTTGGGCTGTGGCGGTTGGAACACAGGCTGTTTCGGCGTATCTGGTGAGGTAGTCTACGGCGACAATTATCCACCGGTTGTTGTTTGTAGACGAAGGAAATGGGCCGAGGAAATCGATTCCGATTGTTTGGAAGGGTCGATGAGGCGGTGTTATGGAATGCAAAGGGCCGGATGACTGGGTGGTTCGAGTCTTGTGAAGCTGACATTGGTGACACGTGCGAATGTACTTGTTGATGGTGCGATACATGCCATTCCAGAAATAGTTTGAACGCACGCGGAAGTATGTCTTTGCGAAACCGAGATGTCCAGCGGTAGGGTCATCGTGGTGTGCTTGGATGATGTCTTTTTGGAGGGTCCGAGGAACAACGAGCAGCCAGGGTCGTCCATGTGGCTCGTAGTTCCGTCTATAGAGGACACCATCACGAAGAGTGAAGAGACGAGCGCGCTGTTGAGTGTGCCTCGTGAGAGATCCAGGAAGCCCCATCAAGCATTGTATTAGTGGCCGTATATTCTGATCGGACGCTTGAGCAGCTGCGATGTCAACGGTATCTAACAAAGCGATGGAAGAATCGTGGTCGCTTGGAGCGTGATGTGAAATGTCAGTGGGCAGAGGACATCTGGACAGCGCATCGGCATCGAGATGACGCTTTCCTGACTTGAAAACAACGCTAAAGTCGTAGTCTTGAATTTTCAGCGACCAACGTCCAAGGCGGCCAGATGGATTTTTAAGGCTGGCAAGCCAGCATAGGGCGTGGTGGTCTGTAACAATTCTAAAATGGGTGCCATAAAGATACGGTCTGAATTTCGATATCGCCCATATTAGTGCTAGACATTCACGCTCTGTAATACTGTAATTTCTCTCACACTTAGTTAGAGTTCTGACTAGCGTATGCTATGACGCGTGGGTGACTATTTACATTTTGTGCCAGGACAGCCCCGATGCCATGTCCACTGGCATCCGTTCGGATTTCCGTGTCAGCTCCCGGTACGAAGTGGCCAAGTATTGGGACGGAAATGAGTGCGCGTTTAAGAGATAGGAATGCCTTGGCCTGGGAGGGTCCCCATTGGAATGTAGAGTTATTTCGAAGCAGTTCGTTTAGCGGTTCGGCGAGATCCGAGAAACGAGGGATGAATTTCCGGAAGTATGTACAGAGTCCAAGAAAAGCCCGGATGTCTCTTGTGGTTCTTGGATTCGGGAAGTCAGAGACAGCTTGGACTTTGGTGGGGTCTGGGCGGATGCCTTCCGAGCTGACTAGGTGACCCAGAATCCGAATTTCCCGAGCACCGAACGTACACTTTTTTGAGTTCAACTGCAAATTAGCGGAGCGAAAGCAGTCCATAACTTGCTGGAGCCGATGTAGATGATCTTCAAAGGTTGAGGAGAATACAATAACATCGTCGAGGTAGCAGAGACATATGTTCCATGTTAAACCGCGTAGAACACTGTCCATCATCCGCTCGAACGTCGCGGGAGCGTTACACAGGCCAAAAGGCATAACATTAAACTGGAAGAGACCGTCCGGAGTGACAAACGCAGTTTTCGGTTTGTCCGCGTTGGCAACCGGGATTTGCCAGTAGCCGCTACGGAGGTCGACAGATGAAAAGAACGAAGACCCTTGAAGTGCGTCGAGCATGTCATCGATACGAGGGAGCGGATATACGTCTTTTTTAGTTACCCTGTTTAGACGCCGGTAATCAACGCAAAAACGCCATGAACCGTCTTTTTTCTTTACGAGAACCACGGGGAGGACCAAGGGCTGGATGACGGCTGTATAACATTGTTTTTCAGCATATCAGTCACATTGTCTCGAATCACTTTACGTTCCGCAGGTGAAATACGATACGGGCGGCTCTTAAGGGGACTTGCGTTTCCGGTTTCAATCTGATGGTGCACCACAGATGTCTGTGGGAGTGTCGACCGGTTGAAGTCAAATAAGTCGCTGTAAGCTTCCAGAAGACTGGAAAGAGCTTGCCTTTGGTCTGGTGTTAAGCAGCTGTCGATCATCAGCGTTGTATATTTGGTGGAGCACTGGGTTTGAGGAATTGGCTGCGAGTGGAGATGGCACGTGTCTTGAGCCAAAATGGCGAGGCTATCATGGTCGAACGTCCTGATGGTTGCAATACCAGCTCCTCGAGGTAATATGAGCGGCTGTGCAGAAGCGTTTGTAACATATAAATTAATTTGGCTTGCTATGACGGCGACGGTAGAGTAGGGCAGAAGCAAGCCCTTTTGCACGAATGTGGTAAGCCGTGGCTCGACAAGACCGTAATCTCCTTGGAAGCTAGACTCAGGCTCCAGTGTTACTGCGACAGCGGTCAATGGTGAGATACATAGATCGGCTGTAGTTCGAAGGACAACAGGATCACAATCGGCCGATTCGTCTGTGTCAGAAGTGTTTAAATGCAGCTGACGTTCCCCACAGTCAATGACGGCATCGGTTGACGACAGGAAATCCCACCCCAGTATCACGTCAGCCACGCAGTTCGAGAGGACTGTGAAGACAACAACGTAGCGATTGGAGCTCCAGAGTCACTGAGCGGACAAGATCAAGCGACAAGATCGTTGTGCACCAGCCGAGAGAGGCGCGCGCAGCTTGGCCCTCCTTTTTCAGCTTCGTCTTCTTCTCCCTAACAATATATATATATATATATAAAGAGGAGTGGGAGAGGCTGACGCGTGGGACGCTCCCATTGGTCTGACGCGCTGACGTCAGCACGCGTCAACCTCGCTCTACCTCCCCGGCGCTGACAAACTGACAGCCACCTTCGGGTTTTCGTCAAAACGAGCCCTTTCGTTTTCGTCAAAGTCACGCTCACAGCTGGCGCGGAGCCGGAGAGGAGGACACTGCAGCGCGGGGGAATGCGGAGGATCCGGGCGTGCTCAGTTGCCGCTCTGCCGTCGCCGGTTGTTCTTCGTACAGTTCCTTCAATAAGAGCTTCCTACAAGTAGCGACATTCTATGAAGCGCCGACAGCGTGGCGGTGCAGGTCTTAGGAAGTGAATGGCGGCGCACAGCAGAAGACTGAACTGAATGACGGAATTCTGTTCTCAGAGCAATGGGCTTTGTCATTTGTATTGATCGTCGTTACTTGTAAAAAAAATCACCAACAAACTTTAGTTCTTTGCTTTGGGTTTCCGTAGTTGAGGTGCGTGGGCTGTGATGTCTGTGTGTGTGTGCTGTTAAAATGACGGATGCGGTTCCTTCCAGGAGTGGTATGGATGTGCTTCTTTCCACGAGAGATATGGAGGATCGTATCCAAGGGCGTCGACGTACTCTGACAAACAAATGTAAAAAAAATGATGAAAAGATTACAAGAAGATCTATCCGTGGATCCATAGGGAGCGCGTTAGCGGGACAAACGCGTACAGCGCTCACAAACGTCCTCCTTTGGGAAACGCTAACACTGACCCCGTAACGAGGCCAAAAAGGAGGCAGCAAGAAGTACAGAGAAGCAAAAGAGAAAGCCAAAAGAAAAAAAGGCAAAACAGAAAAGTTAAGGGGTCACCGTTAGCGTTTCTCTATGGGGGGCGTGTGTGGCGTTTCCGTAAGGGTCATGCTAACCCATTCCCTAAGAATCCGCCAATGGATCTTCCGGTAATTTTTATTTCTGAATACGGGAAACAAACAACGCGGACACCGCTGTACGGCCGAGTCGTTACGGTGTAGGCCTCTGTGTATTTTCTAGAGTTATGGTTATTATTGTGACTCTTAACAAGCACTCAAAAACTTTGCAGCCATCCCTCATTGTACGAGGTCTGTTTCGAAGGCATAGTTAGCTTCATTAAGTGCGCTGTTTACTAAGTACCTGTAGATTGCGGAAAAGCGACATCCGCAGAGCGGATACTGCCGTTTGTCAGCAGTAGAATGAAATACAACAATATTCGCCCATGCAAGTGATTAAAGAAAAGGATAGCCGCATGCTGAAAAATACTAAACTAGGGTTCCATAAAAAAAAAAAGTCTGATGGACGAGGCACCACTAACAAGACGATATTGGTGTTTTATTATTATTATTATTATTATCACTGGATCTATGCAGCTCCACCCAGCTTACGTCAGCGTCGCCACCAGGGCGTCTCGCAGCGTTTCACAACGAGCGTCTTGGCGTCGCCTCTCCAAGGTGCTCTCGCACCGCTTTGCAACGTACTCTCGTCGATCTTCAGCGCGTTTGACGCTTGTGCCGGATCGGGTGTCCACTATCGATGACGTCATGTACAGGTCTTGAATTTTAAGTGGCTTTGCCTGACGTCACGTTACACGTTCAGGCTACTGTCGGGTGACACCATGACGTGTCCGAGGGACGACATGTGACGTTGACGTCGCACGATCCGATGTCGCGGGACGACGTGCTTTCTCGATGGTTACGTGACACCAAGAGGACGGGACACTGGCGTCACAGTGTCACCCGACGTAAATTCACGTGACATCGTGCATTCCTGACAGTCACATGACGTCACTTGATACCACGACATCACGGATGACCCATTGATGCTATCTCTGCATTTCGGGAGCGCCTTCGCTATATACCAAAGAGGCAGACAGTTATTCTACACTCGGTGCTTCCGCGGCACGTCCTCGTACCCTCCGCAGACTTGGTGCCCTTGACCAGGGTGCTGGACCTGGCCAGAAACCTCGGCCTGGACCTGCAGAGGTCCATGGCGTCCAGGTCCAAGGAACGGCTGCTCGGGCTGGCCGTAACCCTGGTCCAGGAGTTCGGACTCTGCTCTCTGCTCACCGTGGAGCTGGACAGGGACCCCGAGGGAACGGCCGCCTACATCATTGCCGTCAGTGGCTGTCCTTGGTCTCTAGCAATACCAGCGAGAAGACGAGGCCGGCGTGTTTTCCTCCTAAGATATGGAAGCCAGCGCCACCTGGCTTCCGTCATCATCGCCGCCAGCGCATCTTGCATCGGTTCACAACGAACGCGACTCTAACACGCGGGCGACGCAAAGACGAATGCGTCTGCCGCTTTGCGGTGTCTCTCGTTAACCTTCGTGTTTGCCGCTTGGAGGCGGTCGGAGATCCACTAGCGATGACGTCATGCGCATGCCTTGTCTCCTAGATCGTACGCGTAGCGAAAGTTGGTCCGCTTCTTGTGCAGTCGTTGCAGTGACTTCAGAACGCGTCGAGCTCTGATTGGCTCTGATGGCCAAGATAGTGTGTAGACTTCAGTGCTTTAGCTGCCTCGAGGTATACCCACTGTCCCTTCAATCGGAGCCAATCAGAGGTCGGCGTTCTGACGTCACCGCAACCCCTGTTGAAGAAGCAGACGAATTTGCGCTCCGCACTGGTTTTCACGTTTTATTCTGCCCATGGGTCAAAAACGCTCTCATAGTGGCAACAATTAAAGTTACAAAAGTCGTAGTGTCACGCTGTCGGATGTCACTATCCTGGCGGTTAGGAATACAAAATTTCTGGAAACAAAACACGAGAGAACGCGAGTGTCGCTGTCGATGCGGTGCCTCAACTTCTGACTGCCGATGCTTCTGTGAACTGTCAAGCACGAGAGCGACCTCCAGCAGAACAGGCGTGTGCCACATCCACCATCGCTGCTGTGACGCCACCAGGATCGCGGCCGGCGACAGCGTGACATATCTATGACGTCATCAAGCGGAAATAGAAGGTCTAGTTAAAAAAAAATCTTTTTGGACGTTGTAAACACACCAGTCGGAGACGCACTCCCGGCACCGTCGTTTGCCGGACATAGCATAAAACCGGCAAATTGTTTTTATTTGTATTTTTTATAACTTGCGCATTGTGGATGCTACAGGTTGGCGAACCAGAACTGCCACTGGGCAAGCTCCGTCCACCCGCGCTCTGGAATCGGGGCAAGACCAGACGGATGCTGACCAAAGTTGGTGCGGGTCTGGCGGCGCTCTTGGACCCCGGCGTCGAAAAACGGAAGAGGTGTCAGTGGGCTTCTCCAACGTCACCATGGTGCTGACCAGTGTGAGGAGCCAGCTTGGGATGCCGATGGGTCAACACTATACTACAGGGGGTGTCTGAGCGTTGTTCGGGTGTAAAAAAAGAAAAAAAAGAAATTCGTATAATCAAATCAATGGACGAAGTGCATTGAAACTTTTGAAAGAGGTGTCCTTAGGTGGTGCATTTATCATATTAAGATATTATGGGTGTAGTTTTAAGGAAAAACATTTCAATCTGAATGAAAAAAAATCTTCTTTTTCATGTGCATAGGGAGGAAAACGGCACAAACTGTGGGCTGACGCTGCTACTCACAGGTAGTACCATACACGGTTGGATGTGCTGGATTTAGTTTTGGGACATTCGTCTTGATGTAGAGTTCACATTTTTGCTTTATGTTATGCCATCTATGAGTAGCAGCGTCAAAGAGACGGTGCTTGCCTCTTTCTTTTCTGGTGCGTTAAAAAAGAAAAAAAAACTTTTTTTCCGTTTAAAAATTTTCCTGCAATCTACACTCATACATTTTGAGGATGATAAACGCACGACCTAAAGGCACCTTTGTGAAAAAGTTTAGTTGCATTCAGTTGATCGAATATTTTCTTTACTCCTCAGTAGCGCCCGGAAACACCCGGCAGAAAATTACAGGAGAACGCTTAAAGGGGGACTCAAGCGGTTTTTGGGGAAGCTACTTTTTGGTGCGATGGCGTTAAGGAAGTGTCAATGAATGAGTATCTTCAGTTTTAGAAGGCAGAACCGCCTATTAATCACGCAGGAATAAAATACGTGCGGACTCTTTTCTGTACTTGCGAGGACCAATGAAAGTATCGTATGTTTGAAAATTTTGGCGGCCTTTCTTTCCCCGCTGCGTTGGAAATAACCGCAGCGGTAGACCAATCACAGGTCGAGGAGAACTGGTGGCGCGCGTTGCATGCCGGTCGTGCCGTTCGCGGGCCGGCTTCTTCTCTGCGAACATGGCGTCGGTGGTGATCGTTGGCGTGGTCGGCGTGGTGGAAGCTCATCGTTCCGCGTAAAAGCGCTATCCTTGTCTGTGAATTTTCGTCGTGTGTCGCTATGATAACCCAGCACGTACTAGAAGGGAAGATCCACCTACTCGTGCGGCGATGTCGTGGCGGCACTCTCAAGACAGCAGAAACGCCCGTGCCGTCGTGTTTGTTTACTTCGACTACAGTGGTGCTTTCTAAGCATTTGTGTCCGCGAACATCGCCCGGATTTCTTATTTGGCGCATTTCATGCGTGTGCTCAAGTTCAAGGTATTACTGGCGCGTACCGTATAAAGGATGCGAATTTTCACGCGTTTTCATCACCGGAGAAAAGTGATTAGTGTTAGCAATCCTGAACGCTCGCAACGTCTATCTGATCACGAAATCATATTTCTACGTTGCTATATCGCTGCTAAGATTACATTCAATGATAATGCAGTGAGTGCGCAGGCTTTTATAATCGTAGAAAAGGCGTGTGGCGATATTTGTACTATTGTAATGTCGTGTATTAGAGTCGTGATCGTCCAAGACGGCGTACTGCATCTTTTTATTTTCTTTTTTTCATCCACTGTAGCCTGCAAGCCTATCAAGAAAAAATAATAATAAAGTTTTTGGCTATAGAAAACTGTCTGTCTATATTCTGTTACGGCATTGAGTAGCAGTGCGTCCCCTTTTTAGACGACCCGCTGCGCTGTTGTTGTGGTTGCAGGTGTGTGTACGCGCGGCGCTGAGCGGTCGTTCCGGTCGCTCCGGTTGCAACGGACGCAGTCGTAAATACGCGCTCGTTGCACATGTCTGAACCAGCCTTCCCTCCGTCCTCCCGAGGCGAAAGTCAACGTGGCGACATCGCTTGACATCACGTACCAGAGGTAACGCTGCGATGTCAAACGTTGGTTTGGTTAGGACTTGCCCAAACCGCAAAATGCCCGAAAAGGTCTGCGTTTCGTCGTCCTCGGAACCCGAACATGACTCCGAAGCGCTGCTATCGTCCACATCGCACGTCGGAGTGGCGTCATAGGAAATCATCTCCAGGTCGGCTGTCCGCCGAAGAATTTCAACCTCTAACGGCGTCAGGTCCTCGAGCGTAGAGAACTCCGCCGACTCCGCCATGATCGAAGCTCGAATGACAAAGAGGTTCGGCCGATGCGGCTACCTTGGGATCACTGCGCGACGGAACGTCGTCCAACGCCATTGGCCCGAGATCCTTTTGATAAGCGTGCGAGGACCAATGAGAGTGGTTTCGTTTTCGGATGGATCCGAGGTTTGGCGGCCTTCAATTACATTTTTATTAAAGAAATAATCACCGTATGACTATACTTTTTGGTTTTTAGGGATACTTAGGGCGTCTAAATTCAGCTGTCATCATCAAAACACGAACTCAAAAACCACTTGAGTGTCCCTTTAAGCCTTGCCTGTAAGATTAGAACGCGATAGCGAAACACATAAATATGCGAACTCCCGCTCGTTCCAAATCATGCCTTGTTGCGAGGCCTAGTCAGAAGCGTGTCTGGCTCGCAGCAGAAGGGTCGTGGGTTCGAATCCCGCCTAAAATTCTTCAAATTTTCTTTAAGGAAAGTGAATTACTTTATAAAGCGAAATCATTTGAGACATTGCGCCGACCTTTATTTCGCATTACATCTAATGTTTTTAATCATTTTCATTCCAACGCGTGAGGTCAGGTTTCACGTGAGCGTTGTGGGCCATTTGAAATTCCCGCGCGAGGTCACGTGGCTGTGACGTCATGACCCTATCGACCAATCAGGATTTTCCCATCACCGGCGTCGGCTTTTCTGCGACACGAGCTCCTAAACTCTATCGCGTTAATAATCAAAGCATGGGGCCAGCTTCGTCTACATCCACGTAACGCCATTTCAGCAGTCGATAAAGACAAAGCATTAGGACCATTGGGCATTGACAAAGGCTGCTAGCTTTATGCCTACCCCCTAATCATTCGAATCAGAGTTCGCTGTTCTGACGTCCCCGCGCGCTCTCGTCTCCTCATCTCTCTCTCAGCCATGCTGATGAAAGTCAAATTCAGCTCATAGATTAGGCACGAGCACTGCTCGATTTAGATTCGCATCAATGAATGCTTTGACGTGCATAAGTGTAATGGCTCGAGTTCAAACGCTGCAACGAAGGGAATATAAATATTTTAGTAAATTCCCCAAGCTCAAGGTGCGCGCAAGTGTAGTTATATGCGCTTCGCGTCCTTCTGCAGCAGTAACGGTTCTAAAGTAAAACTTTAAAACCAACGGCACTTTGCACCTGCGTTCATGAACGTCTTAATTTGGTTGTTTACTTCGAATATTTATTACAGATAAGGCGAACGCGTGCAGCGCGTGTGCTTACATTCCCAGCACTAGTTTTGATGCCTGGGAAATTTAGCAAAAAGGTCTTTTGATGTGTTAAAGTGTCGGTGCCCGATTAAGTAGAGTTTCATATCCGCCATTAGTGTAGCGAAAGCGTGACTGCTTTTCGAGCCAGCAGATGGCGCTGATTTCTAAAAAGGATCATTGCGGCCTTGTTTTATTTTAGCGCTCTTCTGACTTTCTTAAGCGAGTATCGAGAAGCCAAACTTAATGCCTTGCTGAGACTTTCAGAAGGATCCTTTAGACGTCTGGAGCTTGGGCGTGACTCGTGGCGAACTTCTTCTTAGGCGTCCATGGCACACCTCCACCTGTCCGAACAGATGGCAGAGTACGAAGTGCGAAGGTACGAGGACCTTCAGTTTCTCCACCCGGTACGTCCTCTTATTTATCTACAGAACGCTAGAGCAACGCTCCTCGTGCTGTTTGTGCATTTTTTTAAAGAAAAATTTTGTTTTCTGCTTAATCTTAAAATGTATCTCCTCTGATTCACTGTACGTGATTAGTTTAGCCGGTGATTGAGTTGTTTCATTTCACTCGTTTTATTTTGCGTGTAGAGTATATATAGGCAAACGCTTTAAGCCAATATTTTACTTTTTTTAGAGATTAAGCTTCACGTAATACAGTCTCGTACCTGCCGACCAGGGGGATCGGTGGCCGAGTGTGGTAACGCGCCGCAGCTCGGAGCACCCGTACAGCGAAAGCTCGCGCTGCAGAACCCAGGGATCCTGGGTTCAATCCCCACCCCTGTCCGTTTCGATCTGGATGAGCATCGTATACCGGCGTGCGGTCGTGTGTCACTACCGCGTGGTGTACGTTAAAATTTCAGGCTAGCGGTTGTACTGAACTGGCTAAATTGTCTCATCTACAGCGCGAGGCACCCGACGCCCATTGAACTGACTAATTTCGCGGCTGTACGAAACATACCTACAACACAATTATTACTATGGAAAAATTATCAACCTTTCGAGTGAATTTAGTAAATGTTTGCGATAATTGTCAGCGATTCGACAGAGGTTGTGAAAGCGATAAATACAAGAGGATTGTCAACCCGTGGAACCCCGACATTGGCAGCATTAATTTTGGCTGCTGTTTCTTATGGAACAAGCATGTGGCAGGGGAAAGAAATATTGCCTGTTTCGGTGGTATATCACACAGGGCGCTCTAAACTCACTTATAGCTCCTCCGTGACGTAGTGGTGTCATGTGACCATCGGGAAAACCCGTGGTCACGTGCCCTTACGTCACGCGGCCACGTGACGTCACAGTCTCAAGTGACGTGATGATGTCACGTGATCGTCTAGGCCACATCCCAGTCGCGTACACGAAAGCGCTAAAAGCTGGCCCTATAGGTGATGCGCATTTGAAGCAACAAATGACAAGACATGGCGGCAATCCAAAGCCAAGGGCTTGAGCCAGCAGACGCTCTTTCACTGCTCTAGAGCACGAATAGAAAGAAGCGTCATGTGAGAAAAAGGCTTGATGTTTCTATCCGTCTGCGTTAAGGCACTCTACCTCAACCAATTAAAATCGACCATTTCCTCGTTCGTGACCACCGCAGTTGCTGACCGGACTGTACGGGTCGACCCAGGCCGTTGGCTTCGGCACCAGAGTCTTGGTGAAGAATCCCAAGTTTCTAAGAAAACTGGAAAAACTGCTGGAACATAACAGGTAAGAATAACTTTTTTTCTAAATTCTTCTACATTTTTTATTACCTATCACGCTTGCCCGCGGTAGGTGGCGTACAAAAATCAGTACTGGGTGATATCAGATGAGATTGACCAAAGGGTGGCTGGTCGACATTTTTGAATCAACTGATGTTTTTATATGCAATTGTCAAGTGTCTGGTATAAACAAATCCACACTTAGTTTTGACCAGAAAAAAAATTTGGGGTACAGGAAAAATCGTAAGGCATGAAGAGGTAAACAGTTGTATTGACGCGCACTGATGGAGGGGGCACGTTTGAAAGTGAATAACTAAAACGTTAAAATTAGGAGAATTATAATACTTTGGAGGCCTGCATCTCATGATATAATTTATTCACCATTACATACTACTTTTCAGATAGTATTCTACTTATATATGGCTATTATTTAAAATATGTATTAGATATCTGAGCGATACGATAGCCGTGCTATATATAAGCAAACATGGGGAAAAAATCACACAACGAAAAATTCCGATGAAAACAACAACAACAACAACAAAAAACACCACCTTCGATTATTTTAAAAAATTTGTGTACCCTGCCATACTTTATTTCGGCATTCATTTCTATTAAAAACATGTTGCATTATTTGATTGAAGAAAGAAGACATAACTCCCAAAGTAGGGTTCTTTTTCAAAGCCTACACTTGCAGCGCCCTATACGAGCAAGTAACTCTGAGTTCCAGTTTCAGGAAACTAACACACATCTTTCATATATTTTTATGCAGATGAGGTCATTGATAACCAGAGCAATCGGTCACACAGTAAAAGTGAGGAGAAACTATATGCAGCATTTTACATACAGCGTACAAAGAGGCATCATATTTGAGAATGGTGATTCGAGAAAAAGATGCAGTGTGAACTTTTACTTTCCGGTATATTTTATAATTAGAATAAAAGGAATAACTTTACTTCCACACACAAAAATAAAGATAGAATACTAAAATTGTTTAGGTTAGCTATGTATTTCCGAGCACAAACCATTTCAGGTAAGGTGTGCCACCGCGCCGGACTGTACGCGGTCTACGAATGCATCGTGGCAAGCCGAGATATTTTATCCTGCGCGAGGATAACGTTTCGTGATTCTCGTATGGTTATCAGATAAAGATTATAAGCAATCACCAAGTAAAACTGTAGGTTCAATACCCCGCGAAGAAAACTGTCAAAATAAGATGTCCCTGCATTCAAAATGAGCAGTCCCTGGGGAATCGAATTCGGCACTTTACGCTAAGGCTTTCCCTTGCTGTACCCATTTAATAAAGTTTCTTCTAACCAGATCCGACTGTCCGTGCTACATATATGTCACAGGTCCCTTTTGTTGATGACTTTCACAGCCGCCACGCGTACCAAGACTGAGTGCCAGGAAAAGCGGGCACCGACAGCCACTCTTCTTTTTTATGTTTTGTTGACGATACCGAACAACCTCATTTTTCGTCCAAATACACAAGATGCACGCCTTTCAGTTTTTCGGATAGAACGCTCACCTATTGTCCTGGCCGTCTGAATTGCGTTTATTGAACGTTCTCTCAGGTTGTTCAGCTCGGCCTGGTGCTTCACGAGTCCGCCAACTCCGTCGCATGCATTTTCCCATGTCCAGATGCAGAAAATAATAACCACTGGGCTTGTAAGCAATCGTTCCGTGCAAACTTGTGAAGCTGGTATCGATTCTTAAAATGACTGGCGGCCCCGTCACTTACGTACATCACGTGCGAGTACACCGAGCGTCGTCGTCCCACAGGTCCTCGCTGATGATAGCAAAGCTGTTTGTAGATTTTCTTGTCGTCACTACACATGTAAATATCGTAATCTTTTTTCCTGGTGGTATGCTTGAACTTTGTCAGGAAACACGATGGTCCATTTCTCAGAAAAGTCAAAATGAAAGACAATGCTCCCGCGTTGCATGTACTGCATTTTCATCGTAGATCGCTTTCATCTTGCGTTTGTCGGTTATGGTTGTGTAATATCGAACTTTCAACCGTTGCTTGAACGACTTTTAGGAAAGTCTCAGGATCCAATGTTTTGTTTCACAAGGTCGCTGGACTCCCATGTTGTAAGCACAATCTCTGCATCCTCTGGGATATATAGTTCATCGAGTGTAAGAGACAGGCCTTTTGGGCAGTGATCACGGTCTCCTTAAAGACACAGACCTGTTGGTGGGTCGCACAGAAATGCTAAGTTCATTTCACCAGTGTTGAATGTTGAGCCTTTAACGTTCTCTAGAGCGGCAATACAAAGGTAATAATTGGCGCAGCGCACACAAACGCACACTTCCTGGTGTGGAATTTATTTGACCCATCTGGGGCGCAAGGAATAAAATTTCGTTAGCCCAATGCCGGTATCAGGATGCTTGTCTTTTTATACACGAAAGGCCTCTCGGATTGAGCGTGTCAGGAAACGCTTTAGCAAGAACGTTTTCTCCCCGTCGATGCGTGACAGAGATCACGTCCTTCAACGACTTAAACGATCACGACTTCAACGAAACGACTTAAAAAGCACGTCTTCCATAAAGAGCACCATAAACCGGGCCCACGGCGAGGCTACCAAGCTTATAAAGCGTGATCTGGTAGTGCCGTTGGCAACCGAGTCAAGGAGAGAACTTTACCTGGAAGCTGCGACACGCGTGGTTTCCACGTATAAATCTTACACCGTGCTCTATGTGCTGTTGGCTCTTTCAGCTGTGTCTGGAAGAGTAGACGGTGTTGCATGCTTCCTAGGGCACACGTCAACAAGATACAACATTGTCCGACAGGATTCAGCTGCACCAGTACATGGTGGTGCTCGCCCTGCTCCACCTGTCGCCGTTCCTGCGGGTGGTCGAGCCGGTCGGCCTGTTCCTGAGCTCTATGACCGGCCTGCCGATCTCGCCCAATTTGCCCAACCGGGAGACCCTCTGCCTGCATCTGGCTGAACGAACGCTGCCCAACTTGCTTCAGATGGCCTACGAGAGGATCTTCAAGAACAGCAACCTTTTCGACGAGGTCATGGTGCGTGCGCGTGTTAAACTATATCTTAATTAACTCTGCAAAAAAGAAAAAACGTGAAGACAACAAGTGTTGTTGCTTCCTATGTTCTCCGATTGAACTGTGACTATAGTCGAAATGCTGGACACTCTGATGCACACAATATACTGCATCCCCAACTTTCTTGGACATCAATGCGTCGGCGCATGCTCTAAAATGGGAATTTCAACTGAAAAACAACAAACATTGCAATGTTCCACAGGAATGTTTTTGATGACGTTAATAAGATATCGATAAGCAGTAATTACACAGCTCTACAAATTTGTTTGCATTGAAACCTATGGGCCACGTTCACAAAATTATCAATTTCCGCTTTTACTGACGAAACACCGTAATCTTCCCGAGGATTGTAATTGCCTGGGTACCATAGAAGGCAAACCAATTAGAATTTTGCTATTTCCTTCGAAAAACTTTTTATTCCGCGTAATGTCTCAGAAAGTTGGCCATGACTGCAAGTTCGCCTACTCTTTGCGCTCCTCGTACGTTTGTTTACCTTGCAGATTCGCGCACCTGCTTTTATTTCCACCCCGACTTTGGCAAATGATGGCGCGTGCTTGTCTGCCTCGTCATTGCGTGTGCCTTGCTCGTTCTCTATGTCGCCCTTTGAATGGGAAGGCCCTCCTTGCGTTCCGACGCGCCAGAGTCGAATTTTGGAGCACTTGCTCGGCGCGTAGACCTTTCCGGAAAATCCGACGGGGCCTCTCGTCAGTTCCACATCGCACTGCACGGCGCGGAAAGTTGTTGGGGCGTTCTCGGGCCGGCTGGTGCGCTTCGTACAACCTGGAAGTGGCTCAATTCCTTCTTTCTTACTACTGCAACTTCAAAACACACACACAAAAAAAACCCAAAACCCATAGCGAACAGGTTTCGAAGCCGATATGTACCGTGTGTTGTTATCGACCTGCTTTTTTGTGTGTGTTCTGAAATCGCGAAATGCTACACAAACATGACTCGCTCTTTCTAGTTACGGGTACTCCTCCACGCACCGTAGGTCGGGTTGCCGTAATGCGTCTAAAAGACGATGGGAGGCGCCACGTACTTCCAGGAATGGTCTGTTACACTGCCTCGTTTAAATCGAGTGGGCTTACGTCTCGCTAAATTTAGCGGACGATGTTGATGTGACAATGTGACGTCGCTGAGGTGACGCCACGACCCCACGTGACCCTGCGACGTCACGTAAAATTGTTATGTCATAGGACACCATGAGGTCGACATGACAGGGTTAGGTGACACTGATTCCCCGCCAAATTTGGCAAATAAATTCACCCGCTACATTTAGAGGCCACGACCATACGCACAAAAGACACCCCGGGATCCACTGCAAGACCACACACAATAACGGCTATCGTCAGTTATAATAGTCATGAAACAACAACAACGACATTATCCGGGCTGGTTTTGTGGACATGTAATCTTAGGACAACGAGATTGTGCAATGGCGCCGCTGTCTTTCTGTGGCGCTGCGTGCAAGTTCCAAGTAAAGTCCCTTGATACTTCTTTTACAAGTAATGACCACCAATGCAAATGACAGAGCACATTCCGCTGGAACAAATTGGCGGCACTCATTCAAACCTCTGCTGTGCGCCGCCATTCGCTTCCTAAAACCTGCACCGTCACGCAGTCGGCGCTTCAAAGAATGTCGCTACTTGTAGGAAGCTCTTATCTGGGGACTTTGGTTCCAAGTAAAGCCCCTCGACGTGTTTGCGTTTGTCTTGCAAGTAGCGTCAAATGCACCAGTGCACGAGGCCCTTGTCTCGAACAGCTGTTGGAGGCAAGTGACGGCGCAGCACTGAAATATAGCGAGCCCTTGGAAGCGAATGGCTGCTGAGCACCCGCTCGTGGCACGTGTCTTGCGCGTTTCTACAGCAATGGTTGGCGGTACTTGTAAGCGTGAATTTTATCAAGGGCTTCATTTTCAAGGTCTATTTATGTAGGCCGCGAAACTCGGACCCCAAAAGAGGTCCAAAACCAATTGTCAGAGAAATCACCCTGGAGGATGCCCGATTGAAGTGCAACTAGGAGAGGGTTGGACAAACATTATTCAAATACATTATTTATCAAATAAAATTATAATAAGTTGCATTTTAAATATACTAAGCATAATTATTAGGCAACATAAACACGGTTTGGCACGCTAAAAAATAGAGCTGACTTCGTATTTCTTTAATAATATTCTGACATGTTCTTAGAGTTTTTGCGTTTTTTAGCGTTTTTAGCAACAATGTATTTAGGTCCTGTGTAGACCTTGCGTACCTCGAGTTTGGTAGAAAGGCAGGCTCGCGACGTTTGGCTGCCTCATCTGCTATGCTTGTTCTGGACCCCACGTGCTCTTCGTTTTGAAACGTTTTGTTTCACTGCTTGACTTTGTTATGTGTGCGGGAGCGCCATTTGTTAACTTGGTTACGCATGCGCGGGAGCGCTCATGCATTAAAGTGAACAGGGTAAATCACGCAACAGACTTAATATTATTAAATCTTATTTTCGCGTTTCGCCAGAAGTGTCTCCCCTCCCCGGCACATAGATGGTGCTAAGCCCCATGAGCCTTCCTCATGTATGACGGGAAGGGTCACACATGGGGAAGGTGGAGATAACCAAGATAAGATTATCTGACTGGCAGCATAGATCGAGGGAAGGATGCACATGTGTTCTTGTTCCCTTCCGGGCGACCTGTAGGGTCGGAAGGCGTGTGCAACCGGTTGCATAGAGGCGCTTCCATCGTACGGGTTTCTATATAAGCTCTTTAAGAATAAATTTATAAATATATAACTGCATGTTAAATAAATGCTAGACAAAAAATGGCTAGGTGGCGCAAGCCACCGCCCTGATTTCAAATGGGTTCTTCCTCATCCACTCCATCCATTCATCCAGTGGCCATGTTTTCGACATGCTGGGCTTCTACGAAAGCTACGATTACACGTACTACACATATACGCTTGCAAATTCCCTCTGATACTGCGCGACATCGTTTACAGGTATTCCGATTAGCCAACATGCATCATGAAACACTTCAAGAGAAGATTGGGACGCCCTCAAGTTCATTGCGATGCTACAACACCATGTCTTTGTAAAACTTGTATCATCACGCCAGTCTGCGTAAAGATGCAATATTGCAGCGACTTGTAATCAGCGCAGAGGTCCACTTATATCGAGGAACCTTAACTGATCTTTAGTTCAGGTGGTGTCTATAGACCTTTCCATCGCTTATCACCCGGGTGAAGAATGCTGAGTCACTGAGCTGTGAACGCATGCGCAGGGTCTGATATACCGCACAGCAGAGCAACAGCGCATGCTCAGATGGCGTTCCACAGCCCAGCAGACAAAGATGGCAGCGCGCAGATGGCGATTTTTGCAAAGGTCCATACTTCTTATGAACTTAAGTTTGGACGCAACCGACGCTACGAGCTGATGACACCAATCATACAGCGTCAAAACCGCACCGACATAGTGTTCGTCATGTTTCTGTACGTGTTCTATCATTGCTGAACCAATCATGTACAGGCAAGGCCCAGTGACTTGCGCCATTCGTTCGTAGTACCTGCTGCGTCCGGACTTGAGGTAAAACAAAGTATAGATGTTGGTGGGCTTCCGCAGTAATACAGAAACGGCCTCATCACTCTGGGCCATATCTCATCGCGAAGCGTCGAAGCTCCACATCGCAGCCTTCGTCGTCTTTCAGTGTGTGTGTTATCACACCGGCTACATCAATCTAGCAAAGTGAATGCTACGTGACTTTGCACTTTTAAACTGCGCGTCTTTGTTTTAGCGTCTTTAATACTCCGGTCAGACAGGCACATGCCTTCAGATCGAACTCCTTTAAAGATCAGCGGATCAGCTCACGATCTCGCGCTTTTCGGCGAGCGCTGGGCCTCTAAACTCGTCAAACAGAAAGTTGGGGCCGAAGTTGACGGAGTGCACCGATCGGCCTATCACGACGACGACTTTGCGCTTTTTTCGCCGACGTCAATCGGCGCGCTTCTCGAACTTTGCGCTCCAACTTTGTGTTTGACGAGTTCAGGGCCGCTGGATCGCCGACTCTTTAAAGAAATTCGTTCTGAAGGCCTTTACCGTGCCCGTCTGATCGGGAGATTAGTCTACTTGCGCTTTGGTTTATTGTTTCCCGGGCGTTTAAAAGTGTAAAAGAAAAATGTTTGCGTGCCGCATGCTTTGCCCAGGGAGACGTCATGGTGGAGGAGGTGAGGAACGCTCTTTTGGAGCACATCCAGTCACTGAACTTGATGGACGCCTGGACCAAGATCATCGCCAAGATCAAGACGAAGAACGTCAAGGTGTACTCCTTCTACCCCGTCACCCTCGCACAGCCGGGCACCCTGGCCGACTACGTCGCTAAGGTGGGTGTGGAACTCTCTTCGTGGTCGGCGTCAGGCGGAATTACGCGGAATAAAGCAGGCAGGTTTTTCCGGGCACTTAACGAGAAACTTGGAGCGAAGAAGAAATTTCGCGAAGATCCACCATATATATCAACTCATGTTCTTGTTTTCTATAAAGTTATAATTGCTAACAATAGACGAGGACAATAAGAGAGGCGAACAGGACGATCGCTCGTCCTGTTCGGTTTCCTTATTTTCCTTGTCTATTGTTAGCGCTTTTAATTTTATAAGTCATGAACCAACTCGCCTGCTTCGCCCCTTTAGTTCTTAATTCCTTGCTAAGTTTCTGTTGCTCGGAAACCACTTAAAGATAGTCCACCTTTAGAAACCGCGATAATTTAATGATGCCCGAATAGTGGTCCTAACAGAATATTACTGTGTCTTTCGAAGCTCAAGAAATATATGGAGATGGCTCGTAATATATTGCAATTCCTGGCTAAGTTTCTGTTGTTAGGAGAGCACAGAAAGATTGCCCACCCCTAGATATAGCGATACTTGGGAATGTGGGAATAGTGGTTTTAATAGAGTACGCTGAGTCTTTTGTAGACCTTACAGTTCACGAGAAAGCCATGACAACCGTTATTTTAATTTTGAAGCTAGGGATGAAACTGCGAAATTCAGGTCGAACTATTATTCGCACACCCCTACGATACTTGCATCCTAAAGGGAACCCCCTGAAAACCTCAGAATAAAAACCACCATATTTTTTTCCTAAGAGAGTAATTTTTGACGGTCAGATGAAGCCAAGTGCCGTGAAAAAGTTGCTTATTAGCGAACCATTTGACTTCAGTTCTGAGGCTTTCCCGACGTTTCTTTTTGAGTTCTTTTGACCAGCTCCTACTGCTACTCCGTACATCTGTTTGTGAATAGCCGAGTTTAAACAGCTTGTGAGATTTTATGGGCAATCGGAGTTTTGAAAGCTGTCGCGATCTCTTGATGAGATTGGTGATCAGGCCATTAAACTAGATGTCGTGTTTTTATTAATATGACT
This sequence comes from Ixodes ricinus, assembly GCA_037355805.1. NCBI lineage: Eukaryota > Metazoa > Arthropoda > Arachnida > Ixodida > Ixodidae > Ixodes > Ixodes ricinus. Next base: position 19,024 of record JAZHYW010040904.1, on the reverse strand, counting down.
TTCGTGGTAGAGTGGAAAACTATCCGATAAACGGAAAAGCTAAGTTGAGGAGCTTTCTTTAACTTTATTGGGGCGACTTTTTCGGATATCAAGGACGCGTCGATCCAAAGAGTGTTTTGACATGAACCAATGTTTTCACGGATAACTAGAATGCCTGCTGAAGAGGTGAGAGTAGAAATCTAAAACGAGAGCAAAACGGTAATGCATTCATTTTAAAACACGCAGTTGATAAAGCGAAGAAATCTCATTCCGACAATACTTGATGTCCTTTTTCATCAGAAACTCCTTGAACCTGAACTTTATTTAAACGGATTTGTGCCGAGGGCACCGGACAAAATGCTTTTGACTGCGTCCGGTAAATCTGCCCGTACAGAACATTCTGTTTTAAATCTGTCTGCAAAGGAGTTCACTGAACGTATTCGGTGTTTTTTTTGGTGATCCTCCTCCCGGTCCCATACGGGCAGCTGATGAAATCTGTGCCATGGGAGTTCGACGTGGTGGACTACTACATTCGACTGCGGGGCTTCCTCGCCCAGATGATGGAGCGGGATGATTCTCTTCAGCTGTTCCTACCAAGGTGCTTCCTTCCCACTCACTCTTCTCCATAGACCCTTTGTAAAGCGCGAAGCGCCGTTCATCGCTCCCGAAAGAAATGTCGGGAACTGGCTGTATACACTTTTGCAAGTACGGCCTCTGAGAGCCGCCATCTTGCTGCTAGTGTGGGTAGATCTTCTGATAGTCAAGCATTGCTAAGGCGTACCCCCCCCCCCCCCCGACATCAGCAATGCTTGTCAATCGAACGATCTACCCACACCAGCGGCAAGATGGCAGCACCCAGAAGTCGTACTTGCAAACGTCCATAGAACCGACTGTAGAAGACGACGGAGGTAATCTGGAAAGTGTGGACGTCGGTGCCTCGGTTTGTGTCTCTCTGGGCTTGTTTTAGTCACCTTGTGTGCGCATATTTAAATGAGGCCTTAAGGTGAATTCCGATCAACGCCATCCAGGTGTATACTTGGACCGTCACGTGAATTAAGCGAGAAGCGGGTTCCTTGTTGAAGGTCTGTGGAATCTACGCCCTGAGGGCTGAACAAAATGGGCAGTAAAACAGCCTGAGCTGCGACACAAAGCATGGCGAAACGTCACGTTCAGAGTCACGGTGCAGGCCGTTTTTCTTAGGTCGAAACATATTGTCAACATCGTAAATCGCCGAGCTACCTCAGTAGACTCGTAGCGATTGACTCTCCAAAGTGCCTTGTGGGGAAGTAGGCACCCCAGATTTCTTAGAGTCTAGGGAGGCGGGGCCATAAAAGTGAATTCGATACAGCCCCAGCGTTAACAAATGCGGGGTGTGTGATATTATGTTTGTTGCTTCCTGATTGGTTGTTCAGCTTTGTTATCGGCTAATGCCGCAACCTGATTGGCTGCGGAGAGATAATCAGATGCTGGGGAAATTTCTATATTCGTGACTATTACAACTACCTGTGTACCGCGTGTGTCCAGGTGGAAGCATTCCGTGTTCGACCCGGAGTGCTTGTACAATCCCCGGCGGGACGTCGTCTGTGAGTGAGCACTGCAAGGACACGCTCACAATACCACTTGCCCTTTTCATTTGCTTTAATTAGAGAAAGGAAGATACCGCTTGCTGAATCAGAGAAGGAAATGTATGATTTGCTGGATTAGAGAAAGGAGGATTTTATTTGCCGAGTGAGAGAAGTATGTCATTTACTGAATTAGATATAAAATAGTTTTTTGTCGGCTGTTTAGACAGCCGGAAGTCAGTCAGGCTCAATGGGCGACTTGTCCCTCAGCTGTAGAGGAGAAGATTTCATTTGCTGAATTATAGAAAGAAAGAAATATATATATATATATATATATATATATATATATATATATATATATATATATATATATATATATATATATATATATATATATATATATATATAAATTAAAGAAGGGAAGGTGTCATTTTCTGAATTAAAGAAATACATATTTTATTTGCTGAATTAGAGAAAGTTGTCATTTGATGAATTAGGGAAAGGAAAACCTTGTTTGCTGAATTAAAAAAAATAAGATTTGTTTTCTAAGTATTGAATAAAGAAAGAAGCGCGCACTTCGTAAAAAAAGTCAATATAATATATAAAGCTCGATGTCGCCGTTGTTGGTTAGGGTGATCGACCATGCTCTTTGTTTTGCAGACGTTCCCGTGGGGTTCTTCAACACTTCGGTGCCTACCAATCCTAGAGAAAGGTGGGTGTCTACCAGAACCGACCATGTACCCTGCGAGACAATGTTAGCGCAAACAAACGATCGATGGGTTTTTCTGTTTCTCTTAGAATCGAGGCACTGCCACAAAAAAAAAGAACAGACAAAATGAACTAGAGGTGGACGGAAAACTGCTTGTTTAGGGCACTAACCCAAGCGGTAAAAATGGACGCCCGCCAGTACTCTTCTGTAGTAAAATGCTAAAAAGCGTCGACGTCGTGTTTGTGCTAACATTAGCTGCGTTCGATTTGCCTGCACCTCCTGGACCAGTGCAGAAAAGTGTAGGGCAGCGTACTTCCGGTATGTGTATTGAGATACTACCGGAAGTACTCCGACCTACACTTTTCTGCACCGGTGCAGGAGGTGGAAGTAAATCGAACGCGGCTATAGTGTTGAGCGGTGTATACTTCCGCTGATGCAGCAAGAACATTATTCAGCCTAAAAACTGCAGTTAACCTTTTTTTTTTTGTTACCTGACCCAAACAATATATTGAATTAACAATATTTTTTTAATTCATTCAAAATATATGTATGCGAGTGGGATCTTCTGGTTGTATATTTTGATGTGCATAATGTCGAGTTCAGCTGCAAAGAACCCTTCCAAGATTGCTCACCGTTATTAATGCGTAAGCATTAGTACCCACATGACAGGGAAAAGCTGACGGCGTCCGTCTGTGGACAGAAACAGTGGAAAAGGAAGCGCGCCGCGTAGAGAGGAGGAGAGTAGTGAAGGACAAAGGCGAGAGGGAGGCGACGTCACGGGGCGGAAGCCAATGCGCGCGCGGATGCTCGGGCGAGTCTGAACTTGCAGGTGTGCGGAGCGCGCATGCTTTGGTTTGTGCTACAAAATGGAGATGTGAACCAAGTGCTAGCGCTGGTCCAAGTAGGCGGCAAAAGAAGACGTATTGTGAACGAAGAAGACGGGCTGCCGAAACCGGTGAACAGCGAAAGCAGCGTCAGGCAACGGATGCCGCTGCTAAGCGTGCAAGGCGAGGCGAACGAGACAGAGGTGCGGAAGCAGCGCCTAGCTCGGCTTGGCCGAAATGTGGCCAGCCGAGCTAGACACCGAGCGTCTCGGAGCCCGAAAGGAGACCGCGATTACTCCGCTACCACGGCTGACCTACGTTATCAATTTCGAGAGAGAGCATGTACTCCTCTTCTACCCGTTCAGGGGCGAGGTAGACATTCTAGCAGCGACAACAAAAAATAAAAGAGAGGAAGATCCATTGGTGGATCCTGATGGGAATCCGTTAGCGTGACACCTGAGAAACACCACACGCGTCTCCTTTTGCGAAACGCTAACACTGACCCCGTAATGAAGCCAAAAAGAGGCAGCAAAAATAGAGAATAAAGAAAAAGCAAAAGAGAAAGCCAAAACAGAGAAGTGAAGGGGTCAGCGTTAGCGTTTCTCAAAAGGGGACGGGTGTGGCGTCTTCCAAAGTGTCATGCTAATGCATTCCCTAAAGATCCACCATTGGATGTTATTTTAATTTTCTATCTGCCCGCTGCAAGAGTTCGTATTGATTGTTCAATGAATGAACGTTTGTTTTTAACAAACTAGCTGACATTTGTCGAGGTGGTGAGGGTGGCCTCAAAATGCGATAAAACGAGGTGTGAAGAACGATCTGCTCAGGAAAAATGCCGTTTCTGAACCGAATTCGTCTTACAGGATGTTTCACGTCCCTCGTTCAGCGCCGCGCTTAGTGGGCTGCTTTCTGCGGGTACTCCTCGAGAACAGTGAGTATCCATTAATAATAAACGTATATACTAATGGTCAGCGCGGTCACTGCAGGCACATTATGTGATTAGCGTGTCTGGCAGTTACTAAATAGAACGCAATATTCAAGCTGGTGATTCGGTTTTCCTCATGGTCAACGTTCTGGGACATTTTGTAGAATAAACAATTGTCCGAGAAAATATAAAAATTCTTCTTGACTTGAGTCCTATGACACCCAGGCAATTACAGTCATCGGGAACATTACAAGTTTTTGTCCGGAAATGCATAAATTGATAATTTGGTGCATGTGATCCATAGTATTCAATGCAACAAATTTGTAGATTTTACGCGTCCTTAAGTGAGAATTTCATTTGAACTGCAGTTTAACAAGCAAATAAAGATTGTATTTTATTGTATTCTATTGTTCAGTTAACATACCCATACTGCTTATTGATATTTTATGACTGTCATCTGAAATAGTCCCGTGGAACACTGCAATGTTATTGTTGTTCAGTTGAAATTTTCATTTTAGTGCATTTCGCAAGGCGTTGATGTCCAGGAAAGTTGAGGATGCTGCAATCTTGTCCTCTTTAGGATTAGCTATTTTTACCCCGAACAAAACTAAATCGCTACTTTCCTGAATATTTCGAATGTCGTGTAGTCAGCAGCTTTGTAAAAGTCGCTTCGGTGCAGAGCTACGTAGTAATCTCTGTATAAATGTAGTTACAGCCTAAGTACATTAAATTAATGTCTGACTAATTGATTGATAGGCAGTCTTTATAATAATAATATTAATATAATAAAAAATTATTTAATGTGTCCGAAAACAACCGTAGAGGTCTTCATTTTGGTACACACAATAAAAAAGTAAAAACAGAGCGAACAAACATAGCCGATCAGAAGTCGAGATAACATCAATCAATCAATCAATCAATCAATCAATCAATCAATCAATCAATCAATCAATCAATCAATCAATCAATCAATCAATCAATCAATCAATCAATCAATCAATCATAATCAATCAATCAATCAATCCAATCAATCAATCAATCAATCAATCAATCAATCAATCAATCAATCAATCAATCAATCAGTTGAAGAGCTTTATTGTGTTTCCCAAACAGCTTTAGGGGCCTTTCTTAGGGTTACACTTGACATAATAAAACAGCACTGAAGTAAACAAACTACACGTCAATCTTGACCACTATACTATCCTTGAACTTTTTAAAAGGTATAAAAAGCCTACGTGAGGGTTAAAAAACTTGTTGTACATTAGCATCGTCCGTGTCAGTGGAGGACTGGACTCTAGATAGGATAAGTAAAAAAAGGAGTAGATCTATTTTGTCGCTGGGGGACATGAATTGAGATTCTACTCAATAACGTTGGGGAATCAAAAACAGAATTGAGCAACTTTCATAGAAACACCATGTCGCGAAATAGTCGCCTAGTTGAAAGAGGCGAAAAACGAAGTGTCTAAAAGAAGCACATAATCATAAAAAAACATTCCGTCAAATGTGGCGATCGTGGACAATTCTCACAAGTCGTCTCTGTATGCACTCCAACCTGAGCGCCTGACTGACAGCCAAAGAATTCCATACCGTAGAACAAAAGTCCAACCGTGATGGAACCAAAGCCCGAAAAAGGTTCATTAATTCATAGAATTGTAGTTCATAGTTCATAAAATTGACCAGTGGAAGAGATGCACGGTAAGTACGCACGCTCAATGGTTTCTGTGTGGTATCTAACTTTTACGAAAACTGAAATGTCACTGAATATATCCAGGCTAGACAACGCGCTTCTATTAAACGAAGTCTGCAAACGAGACATTGGCAACACACTACAAAGTGAATGAACGTAAAAAATAGTAAAATTTCTCGTAACACTGCAAGGAACGTGAAAATTAACACAGCCCAAAAGCAAGTCAGTGTCGAACACCCCATTCACGACGTTGTGCTAGAAAACTAGATCACGTTCCAGCCTTCTGCTTGACAAAGGTACGAGAGAAACTCTATTAAGAAGAAATTCATAATTATAATAAAAGCGACGTTGGAAGTGTCTATCATATACAATGTGTATCAGCATTTTTTGCACGGATATCAATGCTCACTGACTGCGTGCGAGATAGCGAATTCCAAATAACTGAACCGAATTCAAGCCTAGATCGTACTAACGCACAAAATAAACGAATCAAACATGCAGGGTTTCTGAACTGCTTAGTCATACGGGAAATCATGCCCAGCATTTTCGTTGCGTTTCCGACAATAAAAGACACATGAGCATTGAATGAAAGCACGCTATCAACATACACACCGAGATCCTTAACAACAGTCACGCGTTCGATTTGCGTTTCCCTAAAACGTAGGGGAAGGGTATAGCATCATGGCGTCGGCACAAAGTAAGAGCCTTAGTCTTCAGAGGATTTAGAAGCAAGGTATTCGCTGGACACCAGCGCAGTATGCTAGTCACGTCGCTTTGAAGTACGTTGCAATCAACAAGAGAATTGACACTCATATAAATCTTAATGTCATCTGCGAACAGTAGTGTTTCAGCCTTTTTGACATATGATGTTATATCGCTAACAAATATCAAGAACAGAAGTGACCCAAGTGTAGACCCCTGTGAGACACCTGAAGTTGAATGAACATATTTTAGAGTGGGTACCAGAAATGCGAACACTATTCGTACGATATGACAAATAACTTTTAAACCAGATACATAATACATGAACAACAACCATATTAATAAAGCTTGTTCAATAGCAGCCCATGGTCAACTTTATCGAATGCTTTGGACATGTCGAAGTAAATGGCATCTACCTGCCCCTTGTTCACAACAACAGGTACGGAGTAATTTAAAAAGGAACACAAGTTGGTCTCAACCGACCGACCTTTCATGAACCCATGCTGCACGGCTGTTAATTTCTGACAACAAATAAACATAGTACGTTTATGCATCAGCTTTTCAAACACCTTCGAAAACCCGCACAATAACAAAACAGGGCGATAACTACAGACAACTGAAGCATCACCCCCTTTAAAATTGGAGCGACAACCGCCTTCTTCCATAACAATGGGAATACACCAGAACCCAGCGATGGATTGAAAATATGCTTCAAATCAGTGCAAGCAAGTCACCACAACCCTTGATAATAAAACTTGGAATGAGATCTGCTCCAATAGATAAATTTGGCTTGAGGTGTCTGATAGCCTCTACGATTTCTTCGTTATCTACTCTAAAACCAGAAAACGTGTCCTGGCAGTTAATATGAGCGTCACAGGGCAGTGCAACCTGCGGACCAATCGTGTAGCAGTTGCTGAAGTAGTCTGCAAAAACATTTGCGACTTCTGCAGAGGAGGAAATATAACCAGCATTTCGATCTGTACAATTTCGCAGTGCAATGCCCTCTGCACCGTCCCGAGTAGCAAACTTCCAAAAAATTTTAGGGTAGCGATTTAAACTACGTTCGACATCATCGTTGTGTTGTCGTTTATCGTGCGAATACAATTTTTTAGCAAGATTGCGATAAACACTAAATTTTGTATACCAGAGATTCAAGCCAGTTTTTCTAAAGCGTCTATAAAATGATATTTATTTTTTAGCGATTCTTCAAATCTTGTGAGAACCAATCAGGGTAAATAGGAATCCGAGAAATGCGTTTCGGAACAAAAATATCTATGGCGTCGTTAACAACTGCAGTATACGCCTCTGTTGCCAGACCGGTAAATTCCATTGGAACCTCGTTCCAGTTGTAGTTAGTGGAAGTGCTTATACATTCCAAAATAACCGCCTTTAGCGTAACAATAAGAATTGGGCGTCTGCGACTAGGCAGCTTGCAAGGAAAACGCGTTTTCCTTGCAAGCTGTGTGGATATGTTCCATCCATTCTGAGGTTAATCTTCGAAGATTAACCTCAAAAGGTGGATGAAACACATCCATCCGTATTAAAAGGGACAAAAGTTTATTAATGTCATCCATCCGAATGTTAGATAGAACAAGACCAAGAATATTACCTGCGCTGTTCTCAAAACTGTTTAGCTGATTCAACCCACAACAATGTATAAAAGATAGCAACCGTGTTGCCTTAGATGACGTAATGGAATAGCTGCTATTTATAACTCCTGATGGCCAATCAATTCCTGGAAGGTTAAAACTCCGTATATTTGAACTCTGTACACATCGAGGTCGATTTGTTGTTCAAATGACTCGAGACAGTATAACTTATAACTTTCTTTCGATTTTAAGGTGACTTGAATAAGAATAGTTAAATTACGGATTTCAAAATTATGTCACCGAACACAAAAAGTGACATTGACTTCGTCTCTTTCTAGGACACGAGCTCCTTAACGCTATCGCGTTAAAATGTGCGGATATTTGACGCTTATAGGTAAATCTGAATTTAATCAGCGGAATATAGTCTTCATAGAAGACAAGCAGGTGCTGTCGCATCTTGACGTAGTCTTCAGCGAAGCAACGCAAATACACAGACTCGTTTTTTTTTTCTCTTTTAGTCAATTTCTACGAGCCCGAAGGTGCGTGGTGGACCGAGAAGACGAGGGCCCTGGTCGAGGAACGTACGAGCTGCCTCCAGCGGAGCCACGAAGCCCTTGTGAGTAGATGGGGCTGGTAGACTCCTCCACACTCTTCCTCGTCCACTTCGAAAGGGAGAGAGATATCAGGGGTGATGAAAAGAAGCAGAAGTCAACCTGCGTTGTAAGCGTTACAAAAAAAAAAATAAAGTAACGAAATACGTTACTCGTTACTTACAAATAAAAGGAACGCGGTAACATTACCGATAAAAAGTAGCGCAAGTTACTTTTGCGTTACTTTTTATATATGAATTAAAACGTTTGACCGTTTTGACGTTACAGCTGTATGAACGGGCACCATTATTCGAGGAACATTATGTTGATGCAGAAACTTGACATTATTACCTTATCTTTTTTTTTCGGTTCCACCGAATATTTGCGAGCAAAAAACGCGAAGAAAAACGCGAGCCACGCAAAAATTCATACGACTTGGCGCCTAAAAACACAAAAACAATTAAGGTTACTTTTTTTTTAAGTCTTGGGAAGAAGAAATAAGGAGTAACGTTAACGTTACTTGAAATAAGTAAAATGCAAAACAACTATGTTACTACCTTACGGAAAAGTCTAACGCATTACCCGTAACGCGTTACTGCCAACGCTGGGACGGGTCACTTGTCCTATCTGGCCACTCCGTACTGGGGGATATTTATCTAATGTCGACGTAGACGTTAGGCGCCGATGTGCTCATTTAAATACTACCGATGCAGTCTTTGTTTTCCTCGACATAAACCGTTCTTCACCTCTCCTAGCTGTGTTTTAAAGATGGGCTAAAAATCTTCTTGTTTTTGCTTTTTACGAGTCTGCTTTGATTGACGTGAATGTCCAAATTGTCCAAATGTGCGTTACACTCCGCTAGAAAACTCACGATCAAAGTCTCGTGCGCATTTCCTTCTTTGCGACGAGTAGCTGGAAAGAGTACGAGATGAATCAAACTAGAGACATAAAAAATACGGCGGCGAAAACCTTTTCCAGTGCATCTTTATATGCATTACGTTTAAGCTCACTGATTCAAAACGTGTTTAACATTTGTTTTTTTGTCATTTTACTACAAATTAATAAAAAAAGGAAATCGATTAACGCGTTCAAAAACAGCGCGATTAAGAAAATAAATACATTCTGCCATACTTTTGTATATACGTCAAACACACCGACATGCTCTTTGGCGCGTTTGTCCACATCAGGTGTGGGCATTGCGCGTGCGCACAAACCAGATTCGCGCAAGAGGAAGCGTCTGCGCATGCGCAATGCTGACAAGAGCGCCACCGCTGCGGCGTGTGACGTCAGAGGGTTCGAGATGGTGTATACCGCATATGAAGACGTGTCCAAAGTTTAACCGAGAGGTCTGCGGATAAACCTCACGTCTGAAAAGAGGGGAGCGTTCAACTGTAGTGATGTGGAGAGTTGAGTAACTTGGTACCTAGACATACTAAAACAGCCCAGAAGCCGAGACGGGGAGAACGCGTAGCAACAGAGCGCTGACCCCAAACTGATGTATTGCGAAAGAAAGAGTAAAACGAAGCATCAGAAATAATGCTTCACCTTTCTCCTTCTTTCACATTCACTTTCGCATTCACTTCCACATTTCGCATTCACCTTCACCTTCACTTTCCCATTGTCTTTCATAATCATTCCCGATGCTTCGTCTTTTTCTTCCTTTCACAATACACCGATCTGGAGTCAGCGCTCGGTCCGCGTTCTCTTCGCTTCCTCTCTGCTTGTGCACTGTTTTAGCACGTCGTTGGGGAGGATTTATCTCGGAGTCCTATTGCCTCGCGCAGGCGGACGCGAAGCATCCCCAGAGGAGGACCTACGACCCCCCGTACTTGCGCGGGCTCAACGACCTGGAGGACACGCTGAGCGTGCGAGTCGCGCTCAAGGTCTACGACGACCTGCTGTACACGAACCGCTACCTGGACCGCGACTACCGGCTGGTGGGCGCCGAACACATCTCCTCCAAGCAGCTTTTCTTCATCTACTACGCGCGGGTGAGTCGAAGCGATGGTATTTTAGTGACGCGCTTGACCAAAAACGGGTCGCTGTGACGATATACCACCTAGAAGACATGACTCGCGATTTTTTACCCGCCCCCCGATATCACTAGTGAATGCACGCACCGTCTCCTATGTGGCGCCAGCATCGCCACCGCTTGCAGCTTCTCGCAACCCACGCGATGCTATAGCACACGGCGACGCCAAGACGGACTCGTGGAAGTTTTCCCTCGTGGAATTGTTTAAGCTCCTCCGATCGCCTGTCTTTCTGACACGGCTGGTATTAACCCCGGACTGTTTCCGATTCTAAATAGTAGATTGTTGACTTTCGTGCTCATTCATTGAACGGCTGCTCGCCCCACCCCTTTCTGATTGCAGAGCATGTGCGAGGTTCCAGACACCTTCGACAGGTTCATGAACTCCCACCTTTCTTCGAAGATCAATGGAATATACCGGTGAGTCTACAGAGTGTTGCGTCATCCACTCACAAAAAATAGTTTAGAAAAAAAGAGGTTAATTAATATTATGGAACCGCAGCCAACGATATGCGATTCTATTTCGCCAATCAAGTGGCGCCAAAAGCGTATACCTTCACAGCACTTGTCGTCGTTATGCGTTTGCATTTACTGGCTAAATCACACGCAGTGAATGCGCCCCGATCTTGGGCTTTTGTTTCTATGCGTGACAGGTTTAGCCGGTTATATCCAAACGCACAAAGACGGCGGGGATGCCGTGAAGGTTCACTTTTAGCGCCGGGCGACTGGCATCGTGGGATCGTATGTAGTGGTGGCTGCAGTCGGATTTACTGTGAAACGGAGTATTGGCGACGGACGGATGGATGGATGATGGATGGATGAATACGGCTGAGCCCTTTGGATCGGGCGGTAGCTTACGCCACCTAGCCATTTTGTTTTACCATTTAAGCTTAGAATATTTAAATGTGAACACTATATTCACTCCGCTCTGAAAAGAAAGTGAGGCTATAAAACCCCTTGCCATCAGTTAATAAGAAAATACCTAGTTTTCTCTCGCTTTCTGCCACCATTCACTTAATCTTTGCTTGGTAATCTCTACTGTCTTGAAATCCACTTTTCCTTCGCTGTCTCTAAAACCCAATGACTTTATTAAATCTATGTTGTCTTCGGTAGGCATAGGGTGAAGCCCTTTACAGTAGAGTATCAAGTGCTCAGCCGTCTCGTCCTCCTCTCCACAAGCAGCACACACTGTATCCATTTCCTGGTACTTCGCTCTGTATGTTCTGGTTCGCAAAACACCTGTCCTTGCCTCAAACAACAATGAGCTTCCCCTAGAATTGTCACAAATGCTTTCTTTGGCAATAACTGTTTTGTTTAATCTATTCGCGACTCTAGCGAAATCGACGCCGCGTAGCGACAACGCCGAGAAGCTCAGAGAGGAGGTCGTTTTGACTCTGTCGTCTCGCTATCGCTGCTTGGTTTTCGTATAGGCACGCATAAAAACAAACATCGTTCCCAGTAATTATTTCTATGCTTCCGCCGTGTCATTCCTACGCACTGACTAGAAGAAGGTTTCTACCGTCGAAAAATCTCTTTGCTTTCATATGTAACACCGATTTTACGCTGCAGTGCAAGACATTTATGGTGGTCCGCGTGTTGAACGACGAAAACGACCTCCTTTCGTCCGCCATTTTGCCTGACCAGCGCGCCCCCTATAGTTCGCTGGAGTCGCGAATAGCTTTCCAGAGCCGTCTTTGTCAACATTCCCTCTAGCCAGCGATCTCTTTCTGTGGCCTTAACTTTCTTCTTAACTGAGACCTGCTCTTCCGTAACTCCACTACAGCCTAAAAACTTTCCTCTTAATTTCCTAGTTATTTCGACTCCACCGAAATCAAAGTCCGCGTAGCGGCAACGCCGAGAAGCTCAAGAGAGGAGGTCGTTTCGACTCTGTCGTCTGCTATCGCTGCTTGGTTCGCGTAGGCAGCATAGAAACAAACACCGTTTCCAGTAATTATCTTTATGCTTCCGCCGTTTCATTCTTACGCACTGACTAGAAAAACGTTTCTGCCGTCAAAAAATCGCTTTGCTCTCACATGTAACTCCGATTTTACGCTGCAGTGCAAGAAATTTATAATGGTCCGCGTGCTGAACGACGAAAACGAACTCCTTTCGTCCGCCATTTTTTCTGAGAAGCGCGCCCCTAGAATTCACTGGATTCGCTATATTAGCGAATTCAGTGAAGATGGCATTGGCTGGTTTCTTGGCGACCGTGGCGTCGATTGGTCGGGACGCGGATCTGAAGGTAGACCGGCTACCGGCTCTTCCTTTTTGCAGGGTGAACGTGGCCCTGATGAACAATCACGAATTCGCCGACGCTTTCGGGTGCGCAGCCGGCACCAAGATGGTACCTGCTGAACCCTGCTCCGTCTGGGAATGCTACAGCGGCTCGTGCGAGGAAAACCGACTGGCGTAAAATCGAGTGTCTTTTAGTTCGTATTTGTGTGGGTATTTTTTTCTTTGTAAGGAAGCAAAAGAAGTGCTTCACACAGAGGTGCCTTATTCTGTTGCAAATAAAATGTAATTCAAGTTCTCCACCAACAATGCGTGGAATGAACGGGAGTCGGATACAGAGCATCGCACTACTGCAGGTTTCCTTTTTTTCTTTCTTTGACGGGATCGTGAAAATTAAAGGGGTCATGAAACGATTTTCCTACTTCTTCCTCCTTAGCTTTAATCCTCAACTCAAATGCGAATTGTGAAATCACGTCGCCATGACATTCTTCGGCACCGTTGCGATGACTCCTAGCTTCCACCGTGCTTTTTATGCACACCATAGAACTTGTCATTCCCCAGTGACGATAAGTTCCGTCAGGGCACTCATTGGCCACGAACGCGGATCCGAATATTCGTCGACGGATTTATTGTCGACGAGCGCATACGTCCGAGTGACGCAGTTCTCGTGTCCAATGCGTGAGCTGGGCTCGGCTGACGTCAGGTTGGCACCGCTGACGCGCTTTGGGAACCGCGGATGTATCACAGTGAAAAGGCGGAGAGCTTTCGAAGGAAAGGAGGTACAAAATAGTCCGCTATATTTTCAAATGTTCGTACCGAAAAGCTGACTGTTGACTTTCTACCCTCTTTCTTTTGGCCAACTAAACGATATGCGATTAGTAAAGTCCCAATTTAAAATCATTTATCTCAGCCCAAAATTCGTTTCATGGCCCCTTTAAGTTTGGATGTAGGGATGTAGCCTGTTTTATTGAAAGAGGGCGATCGAGAGGTGGGAAAGTGCTGTCACGCGCTTTCCAACTTGCTGGGTTTTGGAGAAAATGGGAGAAAGATTTCCGGATGGCGGTCACAAGACTGCATTTCATCGGACGCCGTCACTTTCCTCCGGCAATGGCAGATTGAAATGGTCAGCTTCAGCCCCCAACCCAGCGAGGAGGCAGGATCCGATGCCTTTCAGGAGGTGATGCAGTACTCGAGATGACGCTGCCTACAAAGAAACGGTCTAGGGTCACTGGCAAGATGAGAACGGCAGAAAGGAGCTTCAGTTGTCTCGCCTCCGGCGCGAGCTTGCTACCTTCGACAACGCTACGGCGACCGTGAGCTTCGAGCGAGCGCGTGCAACCAAAGCAGGCGGATTGGATGAAGCCCGCGCTGGAATCTGGACGTTCCGAAGAAACGCTCCGATGTTCTAATTCGTTCAGTGACTTTACATAACAAGGACGTAGTGCTGAATATCCGTCGTCACCTAAAGAGGCAGACGCGGGGCACAAGCTGGACACGAGTGCTCAATTACATTTGTTGTTACCACTTCTTCTAGCCGCGTTAGTACGTGAGAAGGGGGCGTTTTTTCCCCTACGCTTCAGCCTTACCAACCGGCAGCAATATAAGACGTTGGTAATCAATTTGTACTTAAGAACGAACTTTCTCGAAATGAAGGTCATGAACAGATTACGTTTCCTAAGCTGCCAGGAACTATGGCGGACCTGGTCTTTGACACAACTCTTGAGAAGAAACAGCAAGAACGAAGAACATTCTGTCGTCAAAATGGAGGGAGAATAAGGGAGGAAAGAATAGACCAGGAAAAATGTAAGACGTCATGAAAGGGTTTCTTCTTCTTGCACCGTACTTTTCGGACAGATTATCGTTTAATTTTCGGGGTAAAAAAGAGGGTTATTGCGCTTAGAAGTATTTGGTGCAGGGCCCATGCGCTCACACTCGCTAACAGCTGCTGAGCCGCAGGAAAACGCTGCTCAAAGTCGGGGACGTCGTCTTTGGAAGGACCTGCTGCCCTACAGAGAACAACCTATTGTCTTCGTTGCGCGGACAAAAGAATCCTTGTTCGCACAGACGAGATATTTTCGCGACGTTTTACTTTATTCGGGATTTCTGGACAACAGACGTGGTGTCGCAGCAAGGTCGTAAGCGAGAGGGTAGATGGGGTCCAGAGAAGGTTGCAGATAACTTACATTTCGTCTTGCATGTTAATTTTTTTAAACTTTGGCTAATTAAGGTTTTAAAATTTTTGGCTAAGGTTTTAAGGTGCAACCCCACCCTTGGTTAGTGTGATTCTGAACCAACAGATGGCGGTGGGATCTCCTTCCAGGCCTGTACTTCAATGCGAGAAATCGTGTGTGGTGGCGCTTCGATACAGTGGGGTATTTTTCTATATCCTGAATTAGACATCCCTGGTCCCTTGCTCTGTTTTTCTCTGCGCGAGCTTTCTTTGGAACGCGAACGGCTGCGCCAGTCTCGTGCAAGGGGCCAGTTGCCTACGCTCCGAGGTCACGTCTCCAGCAAATGTGGGCAGAACAAAAGGCGAAAATCGTCCTGAGCCAAACGGCGAGGCGCATGCACAACAAAACCACCGACGCGTTGAAAATTGTAAAATTGCCTGTGCGCCGTTATCGGAGATTTCAGAGGCCAACTACACATATTTCAATGTGATCAGATTCATATTGTCACGAATGAAGGTGACGAGAGGAGACGAACAGTGAACTGAAAAAATAAAGGTTTAATCGGCGAACTTGTGCCAAACAGAATAAGTAAAGAGAAAGAGCGTCGAAGCAGCAGAAAAGCAGGCGGCGATTCGGCAGCGTAACAGAAGCGAGAGCGAGAGTGACTCGACAAGGTCGCGGGCAGCTGCTTATCTACAGTGCGTCACTATCTCGAAAGTTCGTCAAAAAGGTTCGAGCGTCGCGCGCTCGGGGCGAGGATGAACTGGCACTTTCGAGAACAAGAAAGCAGGGCAAAAGTTACGTCTGGTGCAAGAATGAACGCGAATCTTCTACAAGTCCGTGACCGAGCGTTGGTTTCTCGGCTCTGGCGGGTGGCAATATGACGGTGCTGGCCTCTTTTGTCGCGCATGTGTTTGGCTCTTTGTGGATGGAAAACGTAATGACGTGATAGACTTGGGTTTCCGAAATTCTAGCTTGAGGAATTAACTACCTAAAAGATCAAAACAAATGAACTATTTTTCTGGCGGTCTGGTGTCTCATTTAGGTAGCTGGGTGTTTATTATGTCCAAAACCACGAGACTGGAAAACACAAAAAAATGACACTCTGGTTTTGATGTTGAGTTTGGTAAACCCAAAGTAGGACTGGTGCGGGAGTCATAATAATAATAAAAAAATGCCGAGGTTAACAATTAACTCACAGCAATAAATGATAAGAATTAGTTTTAATACGAATCCAGTGATAAATGCAATGAATGGCCAGGCAACGATTCTGGGTCTGTGGATAGCTTTTGCACATAGTTTAAACAATGTACAAAGTGCCACAAAAAAATTACATTTTTTTTTTATTCGCAAGAATAAATTAGGTATGCCGAACGCTCATTCTCCGCCCAAAGTGTAGCGCTAGAGGTCACAAACAGATGTCAAAGTTTCAGCCCAATCCGATACCTTATTCGAAATTTATAAGTGATTTTCTGAAAAGTTCAATGGGAAAATGGCGGCCGACGGGGTTTTCAGAATACATGAAACCCACCAGAAAACGGAAACGGGCAAAAATGGGCTCCATTTTCCCATTGAAATTTTCAGGAAACCACTTGTAACTTTTGGATAAGGTGTCCGTTCGGGATGAAACTTTGGCATATGGTTGTGACCTAGCGCTACCTTTGGGCGGAGAGTGAGCGTTAGGCGATGCGTAGTTTATTTTTGCGGTAAAAAAAGAACCCTGTAAATTTTTGTTGTGACATCCTGTACCAGTTTTAATTTGGTGATTTATGCGCGCAAGTAGTGGTGTGCATAAATAAAAAAAGATGCAAACGGATAGAGTTTGACGTTGTATAAAATATAGTGTAAGCACGCACATGGTACGCTGATGAAGAATGAAACATTTTACACTAGCGTTGAGCGTATCGAAAGTTAAGGGTGCATCAAAAGCTAAAGCTTGTACACATACAGGGTAGTTTTGTTTTTAGGCTCAGCAGATTTGTTTAAAAAAGTCGTGCAAGTTATACTTATGCCGCTTGTGGAGCGTTATCGGCCAGGGCATATTATGGGCTAGTCGCAGATCAGTCGAGCTAATTAATTAAAATTCGTTAATTAACTTTTTAATTAATGAAAATAGACATATGATTCAACCAGCAACTTGCTCAGCGTCATCGAAAAACGCCTGAATCGGTCCTGTTCAGAAAGACTTTGAGCACGTGAGCAAGTGAAGTAGTGTGCATAAAGTTAGCCACTCGTGAAGCAGCGTACAAAGGCGTCGAGGCTAGATAAGAGACGGAAAAATTGCGCGCGCGCCCGTATCGCAACATCTAGCTTTCTACCTGCTCCACAAGCGGTAACTTTCAGGTGAACTGCTTGTCCATACGCGCGTCGAATGACTTTCGTGAAAATTGCACTGATTTAGAGCTTTTTCGATTACGCTGAGCGAAATTGTCTTGTTGCAAACCGGTGATGTCGCTATTTTCATTAGTTAAAAAGTTAATTATCGAATTTTACTTAATTAGCCAACTGATCGTTACTGATTAGCCCTACGAAATATGCCCGCCCTGGCGCATACACTGACCTCGCGCAGGCGGCATAAATGTAACTTTCACTGCTTTTTTTAAACGAGTCTGTGTAAGCTTAGAAAACACCCTGTATATACTGCTCAGGCCGTTATTTTTGAATGCTCATAGTACTGTATTGCCCTCAGATTTGGTGTAAGCTGTCTCCTGTTTGCTTACAACAAAAAGAAGGAAACATTCTAACTCTGGGTTGATAGAAAAACTTCACCTGTCAATCATCTCGGCGCCGACTATGAGTATTCACTGCCTGCCAACGGTCGCGTACTTAGAACGAGATTTTCCCACGTGATTTCATAATCGCAATTGTTCTTGACAAATAACAATGTTTACTGAGGCAAGCGGTCACATGTGAAACTTAGAATATTTTGTATTGATTGTGGCACACGTGGCAAGTTGCATAGTTTCGTTTTTTTTTTTACAATCCGCGAAATAGAATTCTCCTGGGTTACCTTGGTCTCTAATGCATGCAACACACAAAGAGGCACGAAATGAATCGCAGTGGGAAACGAAAACAATAATGATAAACAAGCGTGTAATCACGCGAAAACTGAGGGCATTGCACATATACAGAAGGTAAGCTTTGTTTCACTATACTTTGTCTCATCCTACGATGGACTAAAGGCCAAAGCCACGGGCCGCCAGGTCCAATCACGTTACACGCTAAACTATGACATGCTTAACATTGAATAGGGGTGGACGAATAATGCTCCGAACCAAAAAGCGCTGCATCATTTCTATAGCTTCGACACTGCAAAGAGTCTGTATGTCGTGGCTTTCCTTGCGATGTAAAATTGATGAGTCACTCAGTGCTGTTCAATTCGAACCACTGTCCACCCATACACATTAGTGATCTATAGACAGAGGCACCGACATGTGCATCGAAGCGAAATACCACGCAATTTCTAAGTGGCTTGTGATTGGATCTGGTGACCCGTAGCTTTTACCTTTAGTCCATCATGGGGTGACACGAAGTATAGGTAGCATTACCAGTAATGTATTTGGTTTTATCGTGCGAGCGAAGCGGAACATACAAGTGCGAGCATACTGCCCTGAACTACACTTCAAGTGAACAAGCGCACCATCCAAAGCATCGAGCTCGCTTTTATAGCTTTTGGTGCGCTCAAAACTTTGAAAACACAATTATAATCAATTCTAGTATTTCAATTATTTTTATTATGTGCGATTTTGTCTTTTGCGTTCACGTGCCATTTTCTTAGTTATGTAATATTTTTCCAGAAGTCCGACATCTATAGTCTGTTTCATCACATGTGAGAGCCGCATAATCAAAGATGTAGACAAAGAAACAAGAACGCGAACACGCGAACACACATTAAAAATGCAATGTAACAGCGCATTCACAATTAGTCGTTAGTTTTTTAGAGAGCAGCAGTTTCGTAGGGCGACATTGTTACCCGTTGACGATTACAAAAGTGCAGTACAACTGTTAGCTCGGGATCTTTAACG
>JAZHYW010040901.1:0-22949 GCA_037355805.1 Ixodes ricinus | reverse complement strand
GTCCGAGCAGCCGTCGCCGGCTGCTGGAGTTTTAGTGAAAGCAAGAACCCATAAGGGCTAAACGATCAGTTCGGTAGGCAGTTTAAACAAGAACACGAGCGAACGCGCATCCTGGCATGCGCTCCGATCAGGGCCACACCCTGAAGAGCGTGGCGATGATGATAGTGCCACACCCATGGTCGGTGGCGATGATGATGATAGTCCTGCGTGCGCCAACACATCAACTCTATTGACAATTCCTCATTGAACATTTGGACAAGGGACTGCAGACATATCAAAAGCAGTTTTCATAATAAAGAAAGTGCACTTTATACACTGGCTACAAACATCAAACAAAATCGGTACTTGATTTCACGAGGCTACTCTGCCTGGAGCCACTCCTGAAAGTCAGCGTGGACTGTCCCGAATGTCTGATACCTTCAGGTACGAGCGAACCTTGAGCCAGTTGTCTAGACCAATACTGTCCAACTGGAGTCCACCCTTTCCGTCGCAGACGACCGCCTCCCGAACAACGCCCGCGACTGCCATGAAGTTCACGTCGAGGTACCTTGCGGCGACTCTGATCTTGGCTACGGCATCGCACTCCGTTCCACGATCGAGCTCTCGTACCTTGCCAACCAGAGACTCGTGGCAACGCATGCGTTCGAACGCCTCGGCGCAACGCTTGGTGTACCGTCCCACCGCAAAATCTGCAGCACGGTGCAACAGCGTGACGTTCCTTCGTACAATGTCCTGGACTTGGTACATGTGTGGCTCAAACCACGAACCATCCCAGAAGCTTGCACTGAGGAGCGTGTAGTTGTTGGCGAGGAACCGTGGAAACTTCGAAACTACCGGCAGCGACGCCTTTTGTTGGTCCAAGTACAGGGTGAAGTCCCTCAGCACTGTGTTGTCTTGGAACATCCTCTCCCACGAATGGAGCTGAGATTTGTGGAAAGAAAACCTGGTGAGCAAAAGCACAGAGATGCTCCTGTTCCGAGAGAGGCCCTCCAAAAGGGTGCCCAAGATCTGCACTGAAGCATCAGCCTCAAGACGAAGTCCTCTCAAAGTGCTTGTCGAAGACAAGAAACTGGCGAAGGACTGTGCAGACTCGCCGTCAATCTCCTTGTACAAACTCATATTAAGTTGGACAAGATGACGACAGAAGGTGAACTGCTGGAATGCTTTATGTAATAAACCTGTCGCAAAGGTCCAGTGAAAGTGAAATGTGATGTCAACCGAATTGGTGCAGCCCTTCAGGGCATCTCCAAAGAGCTCTGGTTCTCCTGCATCAGTACGAAAGTTCACTCTGTCCTTTGTGCCGGTCTCTCGTACAAACCTGTAGGCATCCACGATCATGTTCAGCTGAATGTCAAAGGTGACTTGCTCGAGCGATTTGTTGCATGCTAAAGCTTCCAACAAAAGCTTAACGTCGTCATACGAGGGTATGTAGAAATCTAGGTCGAGATTTCGCACTGCCCTATTCTGGCGAATGACATTAGCCAATGAGGCCGCACTGCAGCCATCACATTTCGATGCTGCTTCTCCTGTCGGAATCAAAAAGCGCAAAGTCTCCAGCGTGCTGTTCTTGGTCATGGACTCGACGAGCAAATCTCTTTCAATGTTCCAAGGATTCATGTCGCTGATCAACAACTCCGTCAGAGTTTCGTTTGTTTTGAGTGCAACGAAGAGCGCGGTTAAGTCGACTGTATCATCACTGTAGTAGACGCCTTCGCAATGGTCAGGCTCCTGAGCACAGCATTATGTGCAAGGTACTCGGCAAATACGTCATCGGTTCCTGGGCACAGATAATCTGAGTCAACATGCAGTGCCATGATGGGCGTGTTCTCCACAGCCTGTAGAAGCAGTTTTCTGTAAGTGGGCGTCATTTTGACATGGTAAAATACGAAAGACCTAAGGTTTTGCATCTTGACGAGGACTGTAGCCAAGAGATCCAGTGAATCGCGACACAGCCTCATCCTGGATAACTCGAGCTCTTGTAGTTGAGTCAAACTGCGGATGGCATCAACCATTTGCATTGGGAATTTCGCTGGCCATCGGCAGCAGGAAGCACTCAGCTGGAGGCTTGTTAGTCCGTGGTTCGCACGCATGATGTCACAGGCGAGTTGAGGTGTAGTTACGGCAACTGCTCCCTTAAAATGCAGGGTCGAGATGCAGTGATGCTCTTTCAGAAGCCAGCGTAGCAGGGAGGACGGGTAATGAAGGTTGCAGGGATCCCGAGAAATGTCCGAGGCCCAAGACTCGAAGCCACCCCTAGCTAGAGACACGAAGCCAAGCCTACCTAAAGCCACTTCTCTCAGTCTTACACTGAGGAACACGAGGAACTTGTTCCAAGTTGTCAGGTGGGACGACAGTTGGCAGGATTCTGTCTGGCTCACGGTGCACAGCGGGTACCTTGGGATCTGTTCGTAGCTCGGGTTCCTTCTCGTGAAGTAAAGGCCCTCATTGTACATTTCGGCTCCTGGCAGCGTCAACATGATGGTGTCGGGGCACAGCCAGTATAATGTCGGCTGCACAATCCTGATCTGGGCAGTCTGCAACTCGCTGCGCTGCAAAGGAGGGAAAAGAGAAGCGCCGGATTTGCAGGCATGCTGGTGAGCACTCAACTGTAGAAAGCAATCTCAAAAAAGATATAAGAATTATAGATCTCTTGTGACGGTGCTTAAGCTAAGCTTAACTGCTTAGCTTTCAAGCTAAGTATCTGGTTCGTTTAACAGATGTCTAAAGCAGCCGGCATCCTTTTTCGCAGGTCTATTCTATCGGTTGCCGGCACAATATCACATGCAAAAATAAGCCAAAGTGAAATTTGGGGGTACGTGGCAACTGGCACGCCCCAGCGGAGGACTGAGGATTAATTTGGACCACCTGGGGATCTTTTGGCGTGCAACCGAAAGCTCGGTGCAACGAAAGCCGGCGACCGTCATGCGATTGTATATATATATATTTTTTTCCTGGGTTGTTGTACCGGCTATTGGCAAAATATCCACGCCATTTTGTTTTCATTTTATTATTATTGTTAGTGTCCCATTCTCACGAGTTTCGCTTGCTGCGATGCGTTGTTTATTCATGCGCCCGAAACTGAGCCCACTGTCTGGCCCAGTGGATAGCTACTAAAGAAGTCGAACAATGGAAGCCACTTGACAGGACAGTAGACTATCTGAAAGTGATCGCGCGTAATATTGCCCGGAGTAGCTCAATCGCCTGTGCACTTATCGCTACCGAACCTTCAAGTTCAGCTTTCTGCCAATCGCGATCAGTAATGGTTTTGATTTCGAACCGCGTCCCCTTCAAGCCGACTGCGGTTTGGATTGGCTTCAGCTTGAAACAATAAAGATTTCGCTGTGCCGAGAAAAAATAAACAAAAAAACTGTCGAAGTTTGTACATACACTTAAATTACTAGTTATGAACGTAATATAGTGAATAATTTGTTTATAATTTTATTAAGAACTTTAGAATTTTTGTTTCATCGTACGTTCCATTTGTGTGAATTCGTCGTGCCGTTAAATGACAACACTGTGCAACGCGTGCGGGCGTCTGCAAGGTCTGCAACGACAGGCAATTCTAAGCACATGAACGACCTCAAAGATTCGCAAAACAGGCAGAAAGGTCACGTACGTCGCCTCTTTAGACTGCTTTAACCGCGATACACAATGCCTTACGATTTCCAAAAGGAAGAGGATGTCCAAGAGTACATAAAAAATCTGGGTATTGAATACCGCTTCGAGTGCTTCAAGGAAAAGAAACCAGACGGTACGACCAAAACGCCGACACAAAATACACATTCGTGTATACTTCTTTTTTTATATATATTTAGGTTGCCACCGTTTGGGCGATTACTTGGAGGCGATCAAAAAGGAGTTCGACAAAGCTCTGGCCGTCTACAGGACAAACTGCGACGACTACAAGTACGGCAAGAGCTGTTTCAAGTACGGTAACTACAAGCTCATCGGAAAAGGTAAGTGTTTTCGACATTGGAGCAGAGTGTTTAACTTTGCGTGTTGGTGATAGTTTAACACGATATAAATAATAGCTACGCAAAACGAGGGCCACGAAAGGGACACTTGCGAGTCGCGACTGGAGAACAACCGTCGACTTGGCGCCATGACTAGCTTCGGCAACCGGAAAACGGCAGCACCAAGTCACGGCTTGATGTTTTGGTAAAGTTAGGAATGAACACGGGGAGACAAAGTATTCTTAGATTTTTGTGTACCGTGATAACCCGAGAGAGAGCCTACCTTAAATCGATAGCAAATCGAATAAAAATGACTTCCAGTGTAACATAAAAAAAAAAAATGCTAGTTTTATATTTTGTAGCACTCGAAAATTGTGATCGCAGGAAGGGGCGATGAACCAAAGACGACTCTCCTTTCCAGTCAGCAATGTTCGCTTACATCCCACGGTAACACCATTTTGCCGAGGTCACCATTGGCCAGGGCCCTGCAGTTACTGGAAGTGGGCTATCTTTCGATGTTTCCGAAAAATAGCAAATCATGCCAAAAATTACCGAAATATTCAGCTCATGTTTCTGGTGTCATGCTGCACAATGGGCAGCGCAACTGCCCTTTCAAAAGCCAAAAGTAGTTCGAGCTTTCGCTAATTGGTGTGTTTACCACGGCCAAAAAAGTGTTCCCTCGATTTCCGCCTGATGACATCATGGAAGTGTCCTGCTGTCACCGGTTGCGATCCTGGCGGCGTCCCAACAGTTGTTGTATATATGGCAGACGCCTGTTCTGCTGCCGGTCGCTCTCCATTGTGACAGTCCACGGAAGCTACAGCAGCCAGAAGTTGGGACGCCTGGGATGCCGTGACGACAGCGACACTCGCGTCCGCTCGTGCTTTTGCCAGCATTTCTACGGCCAACCGCCAGGTTCGCGACAGTCAACAGCATGACACTCCGGCTTCTGTGACGTCATTTGTTGCCACTTCGGGACCACTTTCGATGTATGGGCGGGATAGGATGCTAAACACACCAGTCGGAGACGCGATCCAGGCACCATACTTTCGCCGCTGTGTCTCTATGCGAGGAGAGTAATGGGTCAGCAGAGCGTTACAATGCACGTGCAAATGCTTCACCCTTCGGAACATGACCTTTCACATGCCCAGTGCCCATAACTGCTGGCCTCTTTAAAAAAGATCTAACTTTTTTTTTGTACAGTTTTACTTATTTTGTGCACTCCCAGGCTGCACGGAGGACAAGCCAGAGGCCTTCAAGTACTACCGGAAAGGCTGCGATGCCGGCTGCGCCCAGTCCTGTTTCGCGGTGGGGCTCATGCTGACCTCCACGGATGCCATACCGGGGGTCGCCAAGGACAACCGACTTGGCATGGAGTTCCTTGACAAGGCCTGCACCATGGGCAATGCCGACGGCTGCTACTTCGCCAGCGGACAGCTCATTGCCGGCGACCGGCCGGGCGTACCCAGGGACATGCGCAAGGCGTTCGGCTACACTGAGCGCGCCTGCGAACTGGGCAACATGTATGCATGCTCCAACCTGAGCCTGATGTATAGCAAGGGCGAAGGCGTGACCAAGGACGAGGAGAAGGCGCAGGCTTACCGCCAGAAGGTGCTAGACTTCAAGGACAGCATACAGAAGCGGCAGAGGACACTCGAAATGGAGCAGGGTATAACTATGTGAAAAGAAACCAGATAGTTTTAGTGGTTGCAAACCGTGCGTCTGTTGTTCGGTGCGGCGTACCACTGTGGCGGGGATATCGGAGTAGTAGTGGATGTTTGGAAAAGCACGGGCTGGCTAGCGGGTATTCAACGCAACTGTGTTGCGGAGGCCGAGGCCTAAAATACGATGAACCGCAACGAAAACAAGAGTTGTCCCCTTTTTTTTTCCTCATCGCGGGCGTTGAGCCACATGTTGGAGACAATAGGTTTTGACATTGCAGACGTGTTTCTAACAAGTGGCAAATTTGTGTTCCTCAAGCACGAAAAATTTTTTCCACTATACTCCGTTTCACTTTGCGACGGATTGCACAGGATTCTACGAGCCATCAAAGCCAATCTTGTCACATGACTTTTGTGAGGGGTACACCAATGCACTGGGAACATATTTAAATTGCAGGATGGCTCATCGTAGCGTCCAATTCGGTCCATCATGAGGTGAAATGGAGTACAGCAGCACCGAAGCTAGGGATATCTGGAAAATCTCTTTTCTGTGTACCCAGCATGTTGTAAGGAAACAGATGCCGCTCGAGAATTAGAATTAGTTATATTGTGCCACTGGACAATGGAGCTTGTCCAACAAGCTCACTCCAGCACCGTCTGCTGGCTGTCACCGGACGACTCGACCACTTCGGTGTAGTAGTGCACAAGCATGTCGACCATAAACAGACGTAGGCGGCCGCCCGCGATTGCGTCCACCGTTACCGTTGGCTGCGGTGCCATCACGGAGAACGTGCCGTTGAGGCACGCCAGGAAATGGCCAAAATCCTCCTGCAGCTCCCGCCTGCGCAAGTAGACGTGCCTAAGCTGCACCCTCTGCGTCCGGAAAAGGTGCAGCGTGCAGGTCACCGCCGTCTTGGCGAGCAGAGCCGCAGCTCGGTCTGCAACCGGATCCAGGCTATCCGTGTGCTGGGCCTGGAGCAGACCGAGCTTACGGTGCCGGAGCTGCAGGGTGTTGAACAGCCGGTAGAGGCAGTCGTCCTTGAGGCGTGGGACAAGCGCAAGGAAGTCGACGCAGTATCTGCGCCTCTGTCCTCGCGACCCAATTCCCCGACGACCGCCTCCGAGAAGGCCTCGCCGACTCCGGACAGTAGGAGAGTAACCAGTTGCCAGGACGCCACGGCGCTGCCTAACCGACACTGCTGGAGAGTCCGGACCCTCAGATGCTTCGAGCTGCCGCTCTGATGGACCAGCGTAGCTGTCCGCGTCATCACGGCATCGAAGAGCGCGTCAACTAGGCGCGTGCTGGGGTCCAGGTACATCTCCTGCACGCTCTCGGTCATCTGTTGGCGAACCGTGGCGATGAGCACCTCGTCAGCCAGGTCCTGGACTGCTTGGCCCTCGACGTTGATGAAGACGAGGTACTGCAGGATGCTGCGCGTCACCAGGGACATGCGGTACAGCAGGCAGACCGCAATGTTGCGAGAAGCGTGGAGCTCTTGACGCTCTGGTGCAAGGACGCGGGTGTACACGTTCCTGCTGTCGTGGTTGCCCGCAGCCTGGTACAGTTGCGGCATCGGCCTGGGGAGTCTCGGAGTCCGCCAGGGCCAATCCACTATGGTCAAGTCCATAGCTTTGACTGCCAGTTCTTGCTTGCTGTCGGTGCTTCTAGACCTTGCCCCCGCCAAGACCGGCCTCTCGTCGGGGCTCATGGACTTATCTCTCAAGGCCGTCATCTTGCTTAGAAAATCCGTCGCGTCTTGGAAGTATGTCTTGAGATTCGAGAGCACAGGGAACATCACGAGGTCATGAGGGTCTTGGAATGTGCTCAGGGCATGGGCCAATAGGCCGTCGACCTGGTAGGAGCGTACGGTAGGCGGTGGGAAACTGACACCTGAGAGCCCCAGAAGGCGGAAGCAACCCGGTGGTCGTTTTTGCATCTTGTACTGCAGCCAGAGCTGCCGGGCAAGCTTGCAGTAGGGCTCAGTGGTCCGACGGGACCGTACGCTGAGGAACGGCTGTTGCAGGTCATAACGTGAGGAAACGGCGTCACTGGTGACGTCGGTCACGCTGTAGTAGAGACGTAGCACGGGCCGTAGGATGGTCTCCCTTGCCCTTTTTCGGTGGATGAAGTAGCCTTTATTGCAAGCCGACTCCCAGAACCATTTGTTTCGCATGGTTCGGAACTTGGTCGAATAGATCAATGCAGAGATCTGGTGTAAGTCTACGAAGTCATCATACATTTCTTGTATGGTCCCGATGTCTAGCAGACGTTGAGCGTTCTCGTGGCTTGTTAATGGGCGAGGGGCTAAGACCATCTTTGGCATGCTTGGCGAGCTTATGATCATCTCTAGTAGTGTCCTTCGCGTTGCTAGAACGTGATCGAATTAGCTTTTGCATGGCGCTCGAAAAATTCTGCTAGTGGTTCCTTCAGCTTCTTCTTCTTTCTGAACCTGTCTGTATATCTAGGTCTATACCAGCTGACCAGCTGTAAAGGTTTTTTAACACTTTGTTAAAAATAGTCAACCACTAGCGTGCCATACGCGCCATACGCTTGCGATTACAAGCGATCACGCTTGCAATCACAAGCAGCTAACGGCACAGATAAATTTCGAAGGTTGTCATAAAAATTAAGAACTAGTAGTCTGAAAGAAGCTCCTCATTCGGGAAACCATACTGTAAACGTTAGAAAAATCATTATAATAACCCTGAGCAAAATACGGTACGCTAAAATGCGTCCAATGCGACGTCTACTGCTGCCCTGCTGCCGACCCCGTTTTTAGCGAGGCAGTTTCGCTTTGGGTAGCCGACGCACAGGTGGCGCCATTCTAAGGCGCGGCGGTGAAACCACGACTTAGGAAAGGTGTCCATTTCGTCAAGCCCAGTGTCAACAGGTGGACTCCAGGCAAATTTGTGGATATGGCCAGTCCGAATTGCACCTTGCGTACCGTTATTATCATGTCGCGACACTGATATTCGGCGGTTTGTGGCTGATACTCGTCCGGAACGTCGCCAGCAGGACATGTCGCCGGACGCGGACGAGACGAGTAGAACGCCCTGTGACGGGCAAAACACCTGTCCGAGCTTAGGCTTACTGTGAACAGCGATCAACAACCGTCATCAACGTTTACGTGTGCTTAGTGCCCAGTTGCCGATCGGCGCAGCTAGCCTTGTTACTAAATTATTTTCCAAGTTCTCCTGCCGATCCGCGTTGTCCGCGGACACCCAGCGCCATCGGGACCCATGAATCGAGCGCTCGTCATGCCTGCCAAAGTTTCTCGAAAGGTTGCAACCATGATCATCCGAAGTCGGAAGTCCATCATGAAGGATGGCTTCATCGTAAGTACAAACTTGTTTTCTTGTTTTCTTCTACTCTAGCCGTTTTATCGATTCTCCCAGATGGCCCCAGAGCCAGATCGAAAGGTGTTGTTTTTGTATATTGAAGATGTACCGGAGGTGTTGCGCGAATAGATGCGACGACAGACAACGCCGTGTTCGTGCTAAAACGCTGCGCTGAGGTTTTCCGCATCAGCGAAATGCGTAGTGCTCCAAAACTGACGATTGTCTTGCGATTGTAGACTCGAAACGTCCATGACGTCGCTCGCGTATGCCGAAGCGGGCTCTTGTACTACGCGTTGTTAACAACAAACGACGACTACTTTTTTTCTTGTCTGTGTGCAGACTTCGGGCTTCGGAGAGCCAAGCGTCTACCATGCCGTGGTTGTGATCTTCCTAGAGTTCTTTGCCTGGGGTCTCCTGACGACACCCATGATCACAGTAAGTCAAAGTTTGGCCCAGTCCGCCTCTTCGTCTGCTGCTTTCCTGCATTTGTTGTTTTGTTTGTTTTCCCCAGGTTCTCAACGAAACCTTCCCAAATCACACTTTCCTCATGAACGGGCTCATCATGGGAATCAAGGTAAGGTCCCTATCTGCCTGTGAAAACACTTGAGTGTTTCGTGCCGATGCCTCAGGGAGTGTGTAATTGCATGTTTATCCTGCTACCATGCTTCAGTTTCTGCATGGTCCAGTTCAGCATGTGCCATAAAGATTCGGCTCGAGCTCGAAACAAAGAAGCGCCTGGATAACACTTTTATGTCGTATTGTGGCTTCACCCTAAGTGCCTCGTTGTTTTGGCTTTGGCAGACGTAACGGAACAAAGTTAACGTTTGGCACTCGTGCAGCTAAAGTCGACCCGCTCTTTTGTGGTTCTTTCTGTCGCTCACAGAAGTTGCCAGTTTCACAGATGGTAGCGATGCCAGCTTTTGGCAGATGAAATCATTCTTTTCCGTCCCTATTCCTTTTCTCGTTTTTTATTACTTTAATCGGCTTCATCCCAGCTGGGCTTTTTCCCACTGCAGCTGTCTGCCGGACAAAATGTCGCAAGGACGGGATATCACGGGATCCGTTGAGGCCTTTTGTTTCGCCATGTGCTTTCTGAAAGCAGCTGCTCGTCTGAACAGTGATCAGAGAAGCGAGATAAAAAAAGATAAACTGCAAATTTGCAGGCGACCCCTTGGGCCGCTGGAGCGGATTCAATAGTAGCGTCAACCTCACCAAAAATTTGCGCTGCTAAAAGGTCATCCTTTTTTTTGTTAGTTTCTGTTGGGCGTTTGACCGGCAGCTTGGTAGAGAGGAGGCTGGGAGAATTGCGAGCCTCATGAGCTCTCTTTCTCTGAAGACCAACATACGGAAATGAGAACTGCTTCCCATTCTGTGCCTTATGTCCGCGAAATGTTTCTTCTCTGCAATAGTTATCCAAAGTGAACAGATAATTTCATGGTCTTTTTGAAGCAACCCTGCATTAGATTTTTTATGTTCCGTCATATGTGGTGATATTTGTCTCTTTCAGTGCGCGTCGCTCTGCCTCGGAAGAAAGCGAGAGCAGAACTTTTTATAAACTACGCAGCCTGCCGTCGTATAAAAGCGCGGCGTAAAGATGTCTACAAACAGAACGCCAACTACCAACGAAAAAAGAAAAGCGGGAGACGAAAGTACAACGAAACTGGCACCTTCAGGGTTCATGTCCTCGGCGGTAGTTCTCACTGTCCATTGTTTCTGTCGGGTGTCTGTTCCTTCTCTCCTTTAAATTTGGTTGGATTTGTGGAGAAATTATTTTTCTGACGTCTTTGATTGTGCTTACAAGTTTCCTGAACATCATGCAACACTAGCCAAAGAATAAGTCTCGTTGATCTCTGGAAACATGTTCTGGAGATCGACGAGACTTGTTCTTGGGCCAGTGTTGCGTTATGCTAGGGAAATTCGTAAGCGCAGTCGAAGACGGACACGAGACTGTTGAAGGAAGTGCTTGTCTTTGTCCCCTTCTTCGTCTCCATCTCTGTTTCCGCTTACAAATTTTCTCTACTCTTGCAGGTTAAGAAAAGTACGACAAGCTCCCCTCCGCAAAGCCCTCCACTCATTGCACTTTAGTAAAGCGAATGCTGCGGAGGAGGCAAGTGGACTTGCCTCCTCTCACACCTCTTCTCCAGCATGCGCTCCTCTAAACTGGAAAGAGTGGAGGGCTTTGGGAGGGGGGGGGCTTGTCCTGCTTTTCTTAACTTGAAAAAAGAGTGCACAAACAGACCCTTTTCAAAAGTGCCTGCCATCTAGTAGCTGTTGCGCCTTTTATCCGAGTGTGCCATTGTTTGGGCACTTACACTCTGAGCATGCATTGGACAAGGGTTGTGTCGGCGTTAACTCGGATCCAGTCGCACACTTCGTGCCCAGTGGATGGACGGATGGTTGGGTGGATGTTAGCGGGCGGTAGCTTGGGCCACCTAGCCTCAAAACCGAGAAACGGCGAACACCAGCATAGCTCGACTGGGTTTCGAAAGGGGTCTGTTTGGAGAACTGACTGCGGAACTCGCGGCCACCCGCGACAATGAGGACGTCGCATGACGCGCGCGCATACCCTCGACCCCCTTTTAGGGCTTCCTGTCCTTCCTGAGCGCGCCGCTGGTGGGGGCGCTCTCGGACGTCTGGGGCCGCAAGTTCTTCCTCCTCGTCACCGTCTTCTTCACGTGTGCCCCGATCCCGCTCATGCTCATCAACACCTGGTGGTACTTCGCCATGATCTCCATGTCGGGCGTGTTCGCCGTCACCTTCTCCGTCGTGTTCGCCTACGTCGCCGACGTGACGGACGAGCAGGACCGCAGCGCTGCGTATGGCCTGGTGTCGGCCACGTTTGCCGCCAGCCTGGTGACCAGCCCGGCCCTGGGGGCCTACCTGGGCCACATGTACTCGGACGGGCTCGTGGTGGCTCTGGCTTCGGCCATCGCGCTCCTGGACGTGCTCTTCATCCTCGTGGCGGTGCCGGAGTCGCTGCCGGAGAAGCTCCGGCCCGTCGGGTCCTGGAGCTCGCCAATCTCGTGGGAGCAGGCCGACCCTTTCTCGGTGAGGACGGTCTCTCGCTCGCGGCACGCGACGGTCTCAGTTGAAGCTGTCCCTTGGATCCGAATGTGGAAAC
Organism: Ixodes ricinus; assembly: GCA_037355805.1. NCBI lineage: Eukaryota > Metazoa > Arthropoda > Arachnida > Ixodida > Ixodidae > Ixodes > Ixodes ricinus. The sequence goes on along the minus strand of JAZHYW010040901.1, from coordinate 10,875 downwards.
CGTTTGTTCCAAGCCGGGAGTTGCCGGCTGTGACGTTTACTCGTTTAATTTTTCGTTTATGCGGGATGTGTCGGATGGATCGAACACACTTTAAATTATGAGGGACAATCGGTTTCATTGGCTATGATGCTGTAATTTGCAAGGTAGGTAAAGCTAGGAGGTGCATTTGATTTATGAAAATGTCGAAGAAAACCTGTGCCTCAGTCAAAAGTAAAAAAAGAAAAGAGATGCCTTTATAAAGACCAACATATAAATAAAAGAGCCTTTGGTATGCTTGATTTAACATAGACAGTTGAGGGAAGGAAGTTCTCAGCTTGCTCCCATTCTCTAGTTTGTCGAATAGAATGTCTCCTTGACCCACAGCATAATTTTTTTTTTTTTGTCATGAAATAGTTTATGTTGTTTTATAAGGAAAGTACACATTTTCTTTGTAACTTCCGACTAAGGCAAGTTTCACTCTAATTATTTTCTCATATAAAATGTACCATTTGGTCACAGCTATACATTAAATTACAGTGGTATATCTTATGAAGCAGATTTTTGCTACTTATTTAAAGCGTGTTTGATCAATTTGACTCTTCCTGTTGGTACTATCAGCCCATCCAGGGCTATTGCAAAGGCGGTAGCACCTAGAGGCGATTACATATCTAGAAGGTTGCGGGCAGAATCTTGCGGCTGTTGTCACCGACAAGATGAGAACGGTAGGGAGGTCCTTCGCTTGTCCCGCCTCCAGCGTGAGCCACCTGGCTTCGATAACGCTTTGGCGTCTTGTCAGCCTCGAGCATGGATGCGCAGGCAAAGGACGACGGAAGGCAATGAGCACTTGCTGGGGTCGGGCCGGGCCTCCTAAAGGGACGCCCTGCCGCTTTTGTTCTGTCCGCAGCTAGACCGTAAAATACCGAGCAGGCGCCCACTCAAAGCTGGAAGATAGTTGTAGGGAAACTGAGGGATTGGCGTTTGCCAGGTCTGAGAAGCAAAAAATATGGTATGGGCGCTTAATGCATCCTTTGATAATTCTTGAAATGTCTCAAAAAGTAAGGGGGTGGGCGCCTATTGTGGTGTGGGCTTTGACGGTATAGTTGGTCGAGAGCCTTGCCTCACTCTCCACTTCCGACGATCCCAGGCCCTGCGGAAAGTGGGCAAGGACCCGATGATCCTGATGCTGTGCGTTACGGTCTTCCTGTCCTACCTTCCCGAGGCCGGCCAGTACTCATGCTTCTTCGTCTACCTGCGCCTGGTGAGCTCTCCTTCCCTGTCTGGCTCCAAGTGGTAGCCATTTTCCTTCTTGCAGGCGAAAAATAAGTTCACGCTGGTGGAGTAAAACCTTTTTGTTTAATGCTGATACATAGAAATGATTCAATCTGCAGTTCTAACAAACCAAATAGATGAAATACACATCCAAGGGTAGTATCACGCCCCCTGCCTACGCACACGCTCCCGAGTGTTGCACACCGATCGGCACTTGCTTGGCTTGGCCCTTGTCTTCCGCGGTGCTCGGCTGCCGTCCGATGCACGTAGACGGGCCCGGTGCCTGTCAGCCGTGCCTACACAGGGCCACGAGAAATGGGGATTGGTTGCTGGAAGTTTCTGGGTGCTGGGGCTGCATAAACACCAGCCCCGAGAACCGCGATCTTCGTACCCAGCGAGCTCTCTCATGCATTTGGGAGCGCGCGTGACGAAAGAAAAACAAAATGACCAAAACGTATGGCACTCGCTTACACTAGGAAAACGCCCGAGCCGCCGGACATTCCCGGAGCACTGAGACATTGTCTCTCGACTGCTCGAACATTCAGTTGGCTTTGGAATAACACCCCTGTGTGCACCATGGTTTGATCCGCTTGGCTGTACGCAGCCGAGAGCCTCTCAATATGGATTCCTTCTAGAAATCTAACAAGACAAATTCAAATCTTGGTTTCTTGCAGAGTCCTTTAAAGGAACTCCAGCAACAACCGAGACACTGCACTCGCTGCTGTGCGAAGGCTCCACACGATCACACTGCACATGAGCTAACCATAGCCTAATGTGGAGTCACGGCGTCGCACGCCTTGACATCACAGTGTCAAGTCGTAGTGTCACATTATGCCACAGTCCATGTTGTAGGTCAACACTGTAGCCGTTAAAGGCCGATTCACACGACGGACTGATCCGCGGACGGATTGGTCACGTGACGACATGTCCGCAGTCCGTGCGTCTCCCATGCGCATCCACACGAGGGAGACGACGAGCAGACGCCAGCGAGGACAGATCGAACCTGGTCGCCACCCCACAGTGCCGCGAAACTCCAACATCGCACTGTGGCACCGTTGTCCAAGAGAGAAATCGACGTTTGCTACCGCGATAATGAATCGTACGCCGCTGTTACGTATAGATCGAGACAAAATACCGTGATAGGCTTCGCGCGACCCAAAGCATGAGAGTGACACAGGCATGGTCCTGCTCAAGAAGGGTTCCGCATAGAAGCGACGAAGTTCTGGGCTCGCGGAGGGTCGTTTGGAGATGCCTTCATGCACTCCGCGCTCGTGCACAACACTCAAGTACACCACAGCCACAAGAGAGGTCTTGCTCGGTGAAATCCTGATTGGACGTGCAAGACTTATCGCGGCGTGCTAGACGAGTTTTGGCAAGAGCTTCTTGTTGCGGACGCGGAGGAGTACCGGAACCTGCGTCGCGTCAGCCAGACAAAGTTTCTGCAGTTTCTTTCACACGTGGAACCAAGAAACGTGCGACAAAATGAGACCAGCGAACGCACAAAACACAACGATGCGCCATTTTTGTTTTCATCGTCCAGAAACAAAAAACAAGAAAACAATGTATTGTTGCCAGACTAAACGCTTTTCAAGTTAATCTCCCGCCAAAAATCCGCGAGTGAAAAAGGCGCTCGACTTTATCAGTCCGTGCGTCCGCGGACGAGGCGCGGATCGCAGGAATCGGTGATGTGCCGGTCACGTGGTACACGGTCTGCGGACGAAAATCGCGATTCGGTCTGTCATGTGAATCGGCTATAACGGAGAAGTTTTCCCGCTAAACGGATTTTAGCGGAGAAATTTCCCACTGATTTTAGCGGAGCAATTTCCCAGCTATGACAACCCCACAAGAAATGCCCTTGGGCTTGTCATAGCTGAGAAACCTTTCCAAATGCTGAAACACCCTTTCCGCCGATAAACCTTTTCAATAACGGCTGTCGCCGTAATAGGTTACACTGTGATGAAGGAAACCCAACATGAAATGAGCATGTCTGACTTTAAGCAAAGGGAATGGTACTTTGGTATTTACTCTAACTGTCATATGCAGGGCTTTCTCCGTCTTGTGCACACCTTTCGTGCATCGTAGGCACAAAATGTTTCGGGTCGACATTGGCTGTTGTGTGGTGTGGCCGACTCTGATTTGGTTTCTTTGTGTCATTTCAGCTGATGGGGTTCTCGGCCGAGGAAGTCGCTCTCTTCATCGCTGTTGTGGGACTTCTGTCTGTCATTGCACAGGTGAGTGTTGCCACTGCCAGAGTGGGTGCAGTAAAGGCCCATTCATGCTATTGTATTTGACTTTGTCGTTATGTGCTATGACCATCAGTCGTCGAGACATGCATGCTTTGTACGTTGTGTGCAAAGCTACTTCTGAAATTGGTTGCCATGTGGCATAAGAGGGACAAATGTAGCGGTGACCTGCGGTCGTGACTTTACATAAGTCTTCGCAACATAGTCATACATAGTCAAATGCGCCGGTGCGAATAGTCATACATAGTCAAATGCGCCCGTGCGAATGGGCCTTAAAAGGGGCACTAAACCACTTTCTGCGATAGTCATGGTGTTAACTTAATTTATGGGCTCTGATGGTCTATTCACACGGTGCGTCCTGTTGGCAAATCTAGTGTCGCGAAACTAGGTTTTGAGAAACAGATGCCCTGCGTGAATGTGACCGAAAAAGATGCGCACCTCCAAAAAGGTTGTACGCTCTCCTCGTTTCTGGTGCAAGATTTTTCAAAACTTCGCCGAGGCCCGTTAATCGCCTGAGGAAGAAACGCGGACGCTGCCAATGGCTCGACATCGGTACGATGTCTGACCTTCAAGGCGGAGCAAGCTTTTAATGGAGCCCAATTTTTGGCCGATCCCATAGCCAAGCCAAAGCCGAAAAGAGAAAACAAACATTGCGGCGAGCGACAGGTCTTGACAGGCAGAGAAGCGGTGTGTGGGCATGGGTAGGTGGCGCGGTTCAAATACCTCGACATTTTCAACGAGCGCAGGCACTGCATATAAACGTGATAATTGGGTATAACTGGTCTTTTAGCGTTGCAAAGATGTGAAACACTTTGCGATCGTTTGCCTGTTCTTTGATGTTTTCGGCCTTTCCCTGGTTTGGCTGGCCTAGTAGACCGAGCGATCCAAATCTGACGAAGTTTATCGAGTGGTATTAGTAAAGCAGGCCGTCTCTTCACACCGTGCATACTTCATGTCATTTTGATGCGAAACACTCTATATTCCCGGCGCAGTTGACAAGGTTTGGCGACATTCTCGTGGGTCAATACGTCATAGATTTCACGCGTAAACTCTGCGTGTGAACTGGCCGATCTCTCGAAATCTTGGTATCGCTAAACCGTTGTGTGTTGAAAAGATGCGTCGTGCGAATGAATGTTAAAGGGAAACTGAAGCGGTTCTGTATTTGCGAAAAAACACTTCAATGGCCTTCATTCGGCCTCCAGGATCATGAATATCGAGAATTATTTTTCAATTTAGTGCACAGAGGCTGCAGAAATTAATTTTTAAAGTACCGCCGAAGCCCCTCCTTCTTGGGGTGTGACGTCACACTAGGAATTTTCAGAATCTCTGCTCTCGTGCATCTTCAGCGCCTGTCAAAGCTATGTGCACACACTCTTGCTATTTTCAAAAATGCCAGAAAGAGACGTCACGACTGGTGTCAGCGCAGAAAAATATACCTGGCAAGCTGGCAATTGCACGCGCTGCCCACATTAAACATCCTAAAAAAAAAAAAAAGGTTACATTTGTGTGTGTTTGATTTCTCTATTAAAATCGGTATCAAAGATCTTGAGTGGTGTTTTTAATATAGCGTGCCTTTCACAAAATTGTTTGTGGGATGCCATCCCAAAGTGAAGCTTTAACTGTGGCGAAGTTTCATTAGGGTGAATTTTCACTTGAGCAATGTGTCTCTCCTTCACTTTGGCGAAGTTCCTCTGCGGCAAATCGTACCTGAAGCGATGCTAGTGGTCCACTGCAAAGCCATTCTTGGTGACCTTGCATGGTAGAAAGTCTGAAGTAGTCTCATCATGGTGTATTGTTAACATAATACAAGTGTTGGGCAGTTTATCTCAAGTTAGTACAAACATGCAAACAATTTTTAGTTTTCTTAATTGATCTTACATCTATCGGTTCATTGTTTGCTCATTCCTGATACATTTATGTTTGTTTCCTTTGGTGGGGCACGCCATTTGTAAAGCCTCGTCGAACACTATTATTTTCAGTGCTGGGAAGTACTGTACATTGTACTTAAAGTACTATTTCAAGAAGGTTTAGAATACTTGCGCTTTACTTGAAGTGCATTCCCGGATTATGTACTTGTGCTTTACTTGAAGTACTTTTTCCTGGTACTTTCCGAGGAAAGTACAACTTCAAAGTACATTCCTCAAATTTGATGGGATTAAATTTAAATCACAAAACAATGCTTTGTCAACTCTGAACCCTCTTGACTTTATCTAGTATTCGCCTCCATTTCCAATAAACACTGATGCACCCCTGATTACCCCTAGAATACTGCATACCAGTTAAAAAAACGGAACACTATTCAATAGTGTTTCATTTTTTTCCCTCCTGCATCGAATACACGGCAAAGAAGTTTGTCAGATCGCGACTTCTGCTCAAAATGAAAGCAGAAATTTTCATAACTTCCTTCTTAAATTGTCGCTTATGGCCCGGTGAATTCAGGGGATTGATTTATTTGTTCTGACCAATTTTTATTAAGAATTGTTTACAAATTTCGAATCGCTCGCTGAGGAGCGCATCACTCATTGTGTGTAATTCTTTGCGTCCGCGAAATTAAACATAAAACAATAATTCATAGCAGGTGTATACCTGATTATTTGGAATGCTTGAGTGTCACCGACTTACTAGATTTAACAGACTTCGATAGCAGGGTTGACAGAGACATGTCTGTCTCTGTCAACTGTTTGTGTTTTGCTTTCTTCGTATTGAGTATTAACCCAGCGCGCTCGTCAAACTCGTCTCCAAATATCACTTCACCAAATAAACACAATGTGTGAAACAGGCTTTGCCACGCGTCACCTACACAGCGCATGAAGCGAGCTGACGAGCTCAGGAATCCAAGATCTGCATGTCTGTCCTACCCACGACGTCACAAACCACGATGAGAGCTAGAGAAGTGTCCCAAGTAGATCGCGCACGCCGCCAATGGGGGAATGAAAGGATATCATGAAAGATTGTGTTAGAAAGGACTTGTACTTTTACTTTGAAAGTACATAGCATTTTAAGTACTTCAAATACATTGTGCCTGGTGTACTTACTACTTTACTTGAAGTTCATAACCTCTCATTTATTTTGTACTTTGCTTCAAGTACTTTTTAATTGTACTTTACCCAACACTGATTATTTTGCTTTTGTTTTAACCATCACCCAATGCTGTCTGACAGTTGAGGTAGAGATACATCTTGCGGTGTCAGTAATGCTAACCTTGTTGTTGCTTGTTCTGCAGACGATGGTGCTGACGCTGCTGATGAAGACTGTGGGCAGTAAGCACACCATCATGGTTGGTCTGCTGTTCGAGATGCTCCAGCTTATGTGGTACGGCTTCGGCTCTCAGCGCTGGTGAGTTGATCAGTTGTCAATACTCTGCTGCTGTGTTCGATACAGGTTTTCCACCTTACCACCCTTAATGACCGAGAATGCCCATGTGGGTCGGCTCAGCTCGACTCGATTTGTCTCCGTAAGCAGCAAACAAAACATGTCACATGTTTTCCGTTGCTCTTTTCTTGCCCATTGTGGTAAAAGGAGTGAAAGATTTGCGACTAAAAAAGGTGAAGCCTTGGGACGCAGTACAGTCAGACTCTATTACACCGAACTCGTGCTCAGTGAATTAACCCTTACGTCGAACGTGCGAGAATGTTTTATTAGTATGCATGCAAAATATATCTCGCGTAGCAAACTACACAATGGATATATAGAATTTCCAACGCCTACGAACACTAGCAAACACGCGAGCTCTGGCACTTCCGGCGTTTGGCTTCCTTGAATTGAAGACGGAGGTTCCTCCCCGCCCGACATGAAGTCTCCACTTAGCTACGCTTAGTCATGCCCTAGCACTGTAGTGCCCCATCAGCTTTCAGGTTTCGTAACAACCGCTGCGCTTCTCAGCCGATCAACTCCGTTGTCACTTGTGGTTTTGGAACAAACAGAATTTGGGCGCGCACAAAGTCGACACATTGCGGTTCGAGCCTCAGCATCGCAAACTTCGCTTCCCTAGGCCTCCTGCAACTTGCCATTCTGTTCTGCAATCTGGTGCAGTTCACGGTTCGAGGTGACGACGAAGTAGCTCCACGCTTTTCAGCTCTCGGACAGAGTGGACATCATTACTGGATAAGACGCCAAAACAACATTGACAAAACGAAGCAAGATTTATACAGGATGCGGCGTAGCTTTCAACTGATTGTTTTGTTTAGGAAAATGTACAAATGTAGGAATAAAAACCAACATGTGCTGGCGGAACACTATAAGGTAACACCTAAACACTCCCGAGGAAACCAGCTTCACTGACTCCGCTTATAGTGAAAATCTTTGTCGGACATTAACGTTCCCCATATCGAACGTTGCCGCCGCCTCCAACATATCTAGGAGTATGTTGAGCACCCTCTGTGTATAACGAAAAAATTGTACAAATTGGTTATGAGAGGGTTTTGCTATATTGAATTATTGTGTGTATAGAACAAATCCAAGCGTTTTATACAGTTTGTTATAAACGGGTTTGACTGTGATGTAAATGTGTGTTCACGGACTAAGGCCTGTCCGCAAACAGTGCAGTGCTAATTCAGAGATATAGACACATTGCTGGCTTTACGCTATATATGTGTGCATTGTATGCATACAGTGTATACAATATTGTATGTATACAGTACACATACAATGCAGCGCTACCTTTGTGCTACAGTGATGCCTCATTAATGTGAACACCTCTAACAAGACAAAAATGCACATATTTACTCAATTCATCCCCAAAATCCTTGCCTATGTAGTGGGGTATATATGTTAAGGGGCCCCTAGAAACGAGCATGTATTAAAGAGACAAGAGTGCATCTCACTGCTGCACTGTATATGTCAACCAGCCTCCAGGAGCATTGTTTCTGAGTGAAGGCAGGTGGTTGTTCTTTATTTTTTTGTTTGTTTTTCCTTTGTCCCTCTTGTTCCCCTTCTCCAGGGATTATTTTTGTCATTCTTGTCCAGCTCGCTTGCACCTTTGCATGCAATTGCATTATCATCATAACCTTAAATTGCAAGCTTCAGCCTTGTTGGTGTTAGACTGGTGGCAGCTGATAAAACCCGTTTGCTCTTCTGACGTCTAACCCCTGGTTAGCTCAGTTGGTAGAGTGCTCCACCTGTAATGGAGAGGTCCCGGGTTCGATACCCAGGACCAGGCGGATTTTTCGGTCGCGCACCAGTCATCTAGTTGTGTTTGGAGATTTGTGTTTGTCCTTTGTCTCTCTTGTTCCCCTTCTCCAGGGATTATTTTCGTCAGTCGTGGTTGTTCATATTTGTCCTCCGTGTTCATTGTTCTCTCAAATTTAAGTATTCACGGATGGGTGAATCTTTAGACTGCACTAAAGTGTGCTTGATTGGTTTGGCTAGCGAAAGCGCTAGCCGAGCCAATAATATACAGGAGTCGATCGAGATAATGAAACACAATTTTTCGGCCTACAAAAGTAGACCACGCATCGCAGAAAAATTCTGAACTCCGTGAGAATGTAACGCTAGCGGTGGTGACAAAATTCGAAAGTTTGAGATCAATACGCTGCTTGAATCAAAATATACGAGAGAAAAACAAAATTTGTCAGTGAGCCGAGCTCCACCTAGGCCTAATATTCGTCAAAAAATGACATTGTTGGCGGCTGTAGCGGTGAAAAAAAAAGCTTGTCAGAAAGAAAGAAAAGATTATCATATTTCTTGCCGACAAGATTTTTCTACTGCAATTAGTGCAGTGTTGTTTTTCATCTTGTATCATTTTTGGCTCAATGAATATTAAGGTGGACATCTACTCAAAAAGAAGTTCTTTAATTTCTCTCGTATCCTTTGATCCAGGTAGCGTAATGTCCTCAATCTTTCGCATTTTGTCACCGCCGCTAGCATCACATTCTCACGGAGTTTTGACTTTCTGCGATGCATGGTTTATTTTTGCGGATCGAAAAATTGCATTTAATTTTCTCTTTCGGGCCCTGTAGTATCCCTCTTTTTTTGCCACCTTATCTTCAGGCTCGTTGAATACGTGCATAAAAAATTATTCTGCAGCCTGAGCCTCAGCCACTCTCGCTTGTCTCTCTCCCCGACAGGATGATGTGGTCGGCCGGCGGCCTGGCAGCCGTAGCCAGCATTTCGTACCCAGCCATCAGTTCCTTCGTGTCAACGCACGCCGAAGCAGACAAACAAGGTGGGGGACCTGCCGAGCTTTCTCGAGTTGAAATGCTTGTAAAGAAGGTGTACAACATTTAAGCGCAACATTGGGCTCGTTCGATTGTACAGTCTGTAGCAATGCGAAAGACCCACCCGCCGACGCAGTTTGATATACTTTGGCCTGGCCCACGGCCGCGTTACTTAGGGTGAGCAAATAAGTGAGCCTTTGTTTTGCTTGCGCTCTAGAAATAGAGTGTGTCGTGCCAATCTGTGCTTGGCCTGCCGCATGAACTGCCTTTGCGAGTGGGTCTCTAATATTGTAAGAGACTGTGCGTGCGCCAGCCTACACCGGTGCAGACAAGGGCGGGGCACCGTGCTTCCGGCGTGTGTTTTAAAGGCCGACTGAAAAGCCAGAAAGGAGAAAACTCTCCCTCACTTCCTCTTTTCCATTCGAGAAAGAGGGAGACATTCCTTCTTTCTGTGGGGAGTTACTTAGAGACCCACTCCTGCGAGAAGAGGAGGAGGGAAGAGTATGAGAGTGTGTGGAGAGAAGGAAACTGGTGTTCTGCCTGGCAGAAGATGATTGTGCAGGTCGGCCTTTAAGGTAGGCTGCACTCGTAAATCCTATTGGCAGCGTGCACCTGGTACAGGAGGTGCGAGTAAATCGAACAAGCCTATTGTTTGCATGCCGACGAGATCATCACTTCGGTTACACACTGGACGTGAATGTTCAGAAGGGAGAGGCTGGAGGCGCCTCTGCTAAGAGGTAGAGTTTGGTGCGGATTCATGCTGTGTTGGCACCCCAATGCCGAAAATAATTGATTTCTGTTGTTTGTGAGCAGAGATGTGTGCTTCGGGACAAAAGTCGAGCGTTGTGGGGTTTGGCTGGTTGCGTCACAAGATAGCATTGGCTACATCACAGCAGAAGAACGTCAGTTACGGTATATTGTTAGTAGTTCCATTTTGTTACATTACATTTTGTGGGGAGGGGGCTGGCAAAAGTAGCAATGCTCAATAAAAGAAGCAATGAACTCATGAAAAAACAACAACAATAATAGGGCTGTTGTTTTTGCAACTAAACCTGAAAAAAACACTGGGTTGCAGTGCAAAAGAAATAGAAATGCCAATAAGTAAATTAAATGTAAAACGTGTAGAAAAGAAAAGCACATGTCAAGAAGAGAAGTAACAGGTGCAAACCCGTAATTTTAACATCAGAAAGGACTCGAAAGTAAACTCTACTTGTACCTGACTAAATTAA
>JAZHYW010040900.1:0-10246 GCA_037355805.1 Ixodes ricinus | reverse complement strand
CATTAAAACTTTTTTTTATGCGTTTGCATTAGATAGTTTGTTTTGACAAAAGCTCAGCAATGTCTTTCGTTTATCAGCGCCGGGGGGATAGAGAAAGGGAGAGGGTGACGCGTGCGGTGCTCCCATTGGTCCAAAGAGCTGATGTCAGCACGCGTCAACATCTCCCTCTCTCCCCAGCGCTGACAAACTGACAGAAACCGCCGGGTTTTCATCAAAATGAGGGTTTTCATTCTCGTCAGTCATGAGCACAGCTGGTGCGGAGCCAGAGAGGAGGAGGTGCCGTGCAACACCTCCTAGATAACAAAGCCATAGTGCTGAATGAGAATGCGTAATCGGAGAAGGCTATTGCTGGACACAGATTGGAAGCGAGTGCTACGTCAGCGCTCGGCTTCGAGTCACATTTGAGCCGAACGGTGACGCAATCATTGTTTCCTATCTGTGCCCATCGTTGGCCTTTTCTGATGATGCCATCTCATTCAGCACTACGGCTTTGTTATCTAGGAGTTGTTGCGCCGCGGCATGGTGTAATGCAGGCGTGCTCAGTTGCCTCTAAGCCGTCGCCTGGTGTTCTTCGCGGTGTGTTTCCGTAATAGCGGAGCGTGGGATGTGATCTGTGTGTGTAGTTAAAACGATAGATGCGGTTCCCTCCACGAGTGATATGGATACGGTGTCTTTCACGAGTGGCATGGATGTGGTTCTTTCCACAAGTGATACTGATTCCGTAACAAGGCCAAAAACAGGCAGCAAAAAATAGGCAAAGCGAAAGGGAAAGCCAAAGAGGAAGCTCAAAGAGAAAAGTGAAGGGGTCAGTGTTAGCGTTTCCCAAAGGGGGGACATGTGTGGCGTTTGCAAGGGTCATGCTAATGGATTTTTCTAAGTATCCACCAATGGATTTTCCTGTAATTTTTTATTGATGCTGACCGCTCCCAAAAGTTAAACAGATGAAGCCATGTGCACTGAGTGAGTGGAGTTGATGATTGTGGGTTGAAAAGCTGGTTTGCATGCATGCATGCAGTTTTCTTCATTTACCCTTTTATCATAGCAATTGCTAAACATCTACCCCCCCCCTTTCCCAGCCCCCTCGTGCCGATGGGGTCCCTTATCACTTTTGCCGAGCCAGAACGGGTCACCAAAACATCAGTGGCTGAGAACCACTGTCATAGATGGTGCCAGCATGCCACTGTGTTCTCTCATCGTAAGAGATTGCAAGAACTCTGTTGTAAGCAAACGTAATATTGTGAACGGCCCTTTGTGTAGCAGTAGTTCGTCGGCTTTTTGTTCTCGGGTGCGGGCAAGCAGGAGGAAGACCTAGGATCGTGGGGAGATATTTCTTTGCCGGGTCATTCACACGGGCTGCCTAGAGGACTTGTAGCTTAGGTCCCTTAGCTAAAGGTACCTGTATCAAAAGGCGTTCGGAATCCACGGCTAATAAACGGAGGCTTTAGGGTTGATGTTTATTGCACTGGGGATAGCCCGGCTGAACCGAGGGGTGAACGAGCAATATAAATTTTTGGTCTAAACAGGTTTGAGGCACACTCTTTACTTTATTTGAAGTGCTACTTGTCATTTTAAAACAAAAATAATAATTGTTTTATTGATTTTATTGCATGGAGCAAGTAAAACATGCTTTTCTTTAGAATGTCTCGCTGGTGTGTCCAAATTGCCCGCCGTGTTATCTAATCCAAATTCACTGGTGGTACGCAGTTGAGGTACACAAGGTGCTTAACGTGATCAACAACTCTCCGTGTTTCCTCGAGTTTTCTCTGCTACTTCTTTGCGTCTGCCTCCGAGTCGACCGAGGCGGATCGTTTTGTACCAAGCAGGTTATAAGTACTTGTTTCGTACACTTTGGCGTTCCTCCTTTGTTGCCAGTGTTCGCCAATGTTGTCCTCCCAGCGACGAATTAGCGACCATGTTTCCGCCTCGGACCAGTGAACTCGAGGGCCTTTCTTACTGGTGCCGCGTTGCTGGCACCCAAGTTGCACAGGGCCACCAGGCGAAATCATGGTCACAAAAATGCTCTAGGCAGGCGAAGCAAACGACCCGTCATCACTACTCAAAGTAGAGTGTACTCAGTACTCAAAGCACTTACAGCCGCCATTGCATTTGGGCCACCGCTGCTGCCCGCTCTCGCGAGTATAAATTTGTCGCTACCGTCTTCCATCAGGTTTGTGCTCACGTTTACTTTATAATCTTTGCCTCGCAAAGATTCTTTTTATTACAATGCAATAAACAAAGCAGAAGCATCTATGCTAGATTTTTATTTGGAATTCGTGGGTCCGAGGCTACTCCCTGTAGCTGTAAAGGGAGTTCTCGTGAGCTCCGTTTAGTCTCTAAACCCTCCTTTACTGAAAGGGCCCTTTGTGTGCCGTGTGATGACAAACTCCATCTCCCTTTACAATAGGGACCTATGCTAAAGGTACCTTTACACCGCCCGTGTGAATGTCCTCCAGCCTCGGGAAGCAAAGTGCCTTAGCGGAGCATCCATTGTCTTTCCGTTTGTTCCGGCAGTACAAAGGGACAGTGTGTGTTGCCATGGCTATTCATAGGGCACATGTTTTCAGCCTGTGGTTTCAATACATGCGAGTGATGCTTTTCTGGCATATAAAACGAGTAATGCTTTTCTGGCGTGTAAAAAAAAGATATATCGAATTCAAAGGGGATAGTAAAGTAGTTTGATAAATCAATAATTTGATATACAAAAATATGTTAAATTAAGCTCGAGTTGAAATTTCCCGGCGTCTCTGCTAATGCCGAAGGTCGCGACAAACGGGAGCTTACCAAATAGAGCATCCAAGAGCCGCTAAATACAGTAGAGCGTAGTTGGTGAAGACCGCAAACACCGCCGCTCTTACACGTGTGCCTTACATGCAAAAAAAAGATGGCAACACTGAAATCGACCAAAAGGGCCGGAAATTCAACCAGGAGTGGACATGGAGGTACTTTTTCATTGAGAACGCATCAAAGTGCTTATGTCTTGTGTGTCGAGAATCTCTCGCGGCTCCTAAAAATACAACATTCGACGCCACTACGAGACCAAACATGCCCGCGACTTCAGTGCTCTTTCGGATTCGGAGAGAAAACAAATTCTGAGGACTTAAAAGCGGAATTTGCTTGCTGAGCCGAGCATTTTTACGAAAGCAAAAAACACATTTGAAGCAGCCACGCGGGCGTCTTTTCAGGTATTTTGACAGATCGCTCGTTCAGGTCGTTCATTTACTGATGGCGACTTCATCAAGGAATGTATGTGATTGCTTCTGAGGAGATGTGCCCGGACAAGAAGTTGGTTTTTAAAACCTGAGCCTATCAAGAATGACAGTACAACGACGTGTGCATGACCTTGCCGACGACGTATCAAAACAGCTGGAGAGGAGTTGCAGTCATTTTGTCTACTACTCTCTTGCTTTGGATGAGAGCACAGACATCAAAGACACATCACACGCTGCTTGTTTTCATTCGTGGTGTGAACGAAAACTTCGAAGTGACTCAGGAGCTGGCAGAGCTTTGCTCAATGCACGGACGGACTACGGGAGAAGAGATTGGCAAGGAGGTCACAGACGTCATCGAGAAGCTCAAGCTATCATGGGAAAACTCGCAGGTGTCTGCACCGATGGAGAGAGAAACGGAGCCGTTGCCTTACTTCAAGCGTTCAGTGGTGTAGAACTGAAGCAATATCACTGTGTGCTTCACCAGGAAGCACTCTGTGCCAAAGTGATGAAGTTTGACCATGTGATGAAGGTCGTGATTTCGGTTGTCAACTTTATACGTGCTCGGGGATTACGTGCACAGGAAATTTCAAGAGTACCTGAAAGAAATGGAGAGTGAGCACATGGACATCCCGTATCACAATGAAGTTCGCTGGCTAAGCCGTGGGAATGTTCTGAGTCGCTTCGTCGCGCTGAAGGCCGACATCGCTTTCTTGCAAGAGGAAGGGAAACACATACCAGAGCTGGAGGAAGAACAATTGTCGTGGGATCTGGCATTCCTTGCCGATATTTCAAGCCATCTGAACACGCTTAACATAGCTCTCCAAGGAAAAGACCATCTCATTTCGGACATGGTGAGCGCGATCTTCGCGTTCCAAGGTCGTGCGGTTATCATCGTACAGTGTACAGGGTGCGCACAGGTCCTTGAAACCCTTGAAAACCCTTGAATTCAAAAATCGGGTTTTCAAGGCCCTTGAAAATCCTGGATTTTTTCCTAGACCTTGAAAACCCTTGAATTTGAAAATTTGGCTTGCAGGGCCCTTGAAAGCCCTGGATATTCTGGCTAGACCTTGGAAATCCGTGAATGGCTATTTATAATAGCAAATGCGGGTATATATTGCACATTTTTGTTATGCTTATTGGTTTCGGTCTGAGTTATCTCAATTTGTTCAGGTTTAGCTGATGTTCATTGGATGGTTGGCCACATTGGAGCAGATCCGAATCTGAATCCAATCTGATCCGGGAATGCTTTGCGCACCGTTTACGCCATTAGCCTCGTATTTTGTCGTCGGTCGTAGGAAAATGCCCGGCAAAAGCAGGTTTCAAGGTGCGTGGCTTTGCAGTGATGAGTATAAGGACTGGGTGGCGCCAGATACGACAAATCAGCATCGTGTAAATGCAAGCCGTGTGGAAAAATCTCCGCTGTCCCCGCCATGGGCGAGTCTGCGTTGAAAAGCCAAATGAAGAGCGCGAAACATGCCGGCATTCATGAAGATCGCAGCCAAGAGCTTGGTGCAAAATTACCTGGCTCCGGGCACGAGTGAACAATCCACTGTCCCGCCTCCACCGCAGTGTCCAAACTAACGCAGCTTGCAAGACGCACGAGTTGGTGACAAATGCCGAAATGTTGTGGACTCTGAAGGTCGTCACATCCCGCTGTTCCTACCGGTCATCATTACAATCCTGCAAGTTGTTCCAACAAATGTTCCCAGCGTTCTCTTGCGGAGAAAAGAAATGCGCCTATGTGACGTGTCATGGACCGAGACCTTTCTTTCTAACGGCCTTGCAGCGGGAAATCGAACAGTGTGAGCACTACGGGGTGCTTTTTGACGAGTCTTCGAACGACTATTAATGCGAATAGCATTCTTTGGATACTTCACGCACTTTTCTTCTATGTATCTATCTATCTATCTATCTATCTATCTGGCTATCTAACCTCTTACGCCTGCGGGTCGATAAATAAATAAAAAAGACCGGCGCCGGCTGGGATTCGAACCGTTGACCCTTTGATCAGCAGGCAGACGCGCTAACCACAGAGCTATGAAGGCAGTCATTCAACGCACTCTAAACGGTTGTTTATATCTTTACCATAGGACGCGCTTTACAGCGCTGTCACAGCTACCGGTGCGCGCGCGTTCCATCTCCCTCACGCTTTCCGCGCTCGGGAGAGGTGAGCTCACCCTCTCCCGCGCTCGGGAGAGGGTGATGTAGCGGCCGTGCTCAGCCTCGGACATGAGCCCTCGTGCATGGAACGCACGCGCACCGGTAGCTGTGACAGCGCTGTAAAGCGCGTCCTATAGTAAAGATATAAACAACCGTTTAGAGTACCGTTGGTTGAGACTAGCTGAGACGCCAGAAAGTCTGGTCGGTACCATTTTGAGTGTTTGAGCGTATGGCGCGTGCTTTGCTCGCCTTCCTAAGTGACACAAACGCACGTGCTGGGCTGCGGAGATCGTGCGCAGGGCTGTGAAAGTGTCAACAAATTTAGAATCGCCTCAAGAGTGGGCTGGCGTATCTAGAGTGTGCCGGCCACCTGACAAACGCGCATAACTCCGCACCGTTTGATGCTATTCGCATTAACGTAGATAATCATTCCCAAAGGATGGGTTCTGCTGATTTTTATATTGTCAAATCAAATAGTCTTGGGAAAACTTCAAAAAGCAAGGCCGAGGAGCTGCTTAGCATCAGCCAGCAAAAAGAGGAAAAGCTGCAGGAGCTCCCCGAAGTTACCGCAAGCGGTTTTGGAAATTATTTTATTTCGGCTCTCAGTGCAATGCAAACAAATTCGCAAGATAGTTTTTTGCTTAGTGCATTAAAATTGATGTTTGAAATTTTTTGGCAACAATGTTTTATTGAAATCTTCTAGGTACGGCATCGAGTTAGGTCCTTGAAAATACTCGCACAAGCCCTTGAAATTCCTTGAATATCCTTGAATATCCATCTTTGAATCCTGTACGAACCCTGCAGTGTAGTACTACCAGTGGTTACGGCGAGGTGCAGAGTAGGCGACATGGTAACTGTGTGTTTGTCAGCCTTTGTGGGTGTGATTCTCCAATATTTTCTGCCTCAAGAAAAAAAGATTGATCAGAAATGGACGCAAAAATGACGCAGTCCACTGTGCAACTGACAACTGATGCGGTACATTCAGAATAACATGATTTTCATTTGATCTTTCCAGTGATGCACCGAGGTAGTTGCAACATTGACTGACGAGTACTTTAAAGCGCTCGTCGCCATTATAGCAATCCTGTTTTCGGCTCACAAGTAGTTTGTGCCAAAACAAAATAATATTGCTTTTCAATTAGCGTTATTTCACTAGTTTTCATCTATCTCCATAAAACTAAACACAGAACTATCATGCTTGACGTTGCACATCCGACATTCCTAACTCTTCCCATCTTCCTAAACGTCCGATGTGTCCTAACACCAGAAACCAGCATTTTAAAAGTTAAAAACGAAATGTTGTGAATGCATGAAAGCGTAAGAATACACGCTTTCATGCAAAGCTGAAGTGACACAAAACGAAAAATATGCATGCTTACAATAATAATATTATCTACTGTAATATAGACGTACAGTCGAGCCTGGTTATATCACACTCGGGTATTTTGAATTATTGTTTATATCAAACAGTCCAAACATCCCCTTGAAAACCACATGCAATAGTATGGAAGCATTTTCTTTTTGTATCCAACTCCCATGGTCCCACTCGATATAGCGAATGAAGCCCGGCTGCCGGTTGCTTTTCCGGGATCCGATTGCGCAGGTGCGAGTACGTTGCTTGCCTTGCGTGGCTGGCAGACCGCCGAAGCGAGGCATACACGCGGGAAGATACGCAGTGAAAGAGCAGTTGTAAGAAAAAAAAGACAATGAACCATAAAAATAAAATTAAAAAAAAAAAAGAGTGGAGGATGGCAAAAGCAAGGGAAGGGCATGCGCCCGTGTGTGGGAAGAGCAGGGAGTGCCCGCTGTTGGAACGGTAGCCTGTGCCCTTTTCCCGAACACTGCTGTAGCTGTACAACTCACCTAACACCAAAATAAAATTGGCAAAAAAAAAATTTTTTAGCAATTTGAGTGTGTTTACTACAAAGATGTTGCAGTCAATTGCACTTTAAAAGCCTTATCTTTGTTCACCTTTTTTTTTGCCGTTATTGTTTTGCTTGTTTTTTTTTCTTTTTGCCTTTTTTTGCTGTTTTAAATTTAGTGAGCTTTTCTTTTCTCTTCGTTTACCTTTTTCTATTGCCATTATTGTTGCCTTTTTTTTTTCCTTTTTTTTTTGCTGCCTGAATTTAGTGAACTTCCCTTTTTGTTGCTTAAGTTTTTCCTATAAATCAGGAGATTTTTTTTTTTGTCGCTTTTCCAGTTTCCTTTTATTTTTTAAAATTATTTTTGTGTTTTGTTGTTTCTGCTGTGTGAAATCCCATCCAGGCACGCGTTAAGCACGGAGGTGTTTGCGGTCTCCGCCAACTATGCTGTACTGTATTTAGCGGCATCTTGGATGCTCTATTTGGCAAGCTCCCAATTGTCGCGACCTTTGGTATTAGCAGAGACGCCAGGAAATTTCAACTCGAGCTTAACATATTTTTGTATTTAGAATTATTGATATATCGAACTATTTTATGATCCCCTTTGAATTTGATATATCCGGGTTCGACTGTAGCCCCACGGAACAACTGCCCCATACCTTGCGATCTTACACTCACCAAGTATAATAAAAAGGATGTTCCACTGGAAGTCATAAGGCAGGAGTGTTTTAGCTTCAAACCAGGTACCACGAGTATGCCAGTTTTTTTGGTACAGACGAGATAAAAAAAAAACATTTGGTAGTAGGCTGTGCTGTGGTGGACGATTGGTAAATCAGATGAAAAGAATCAATTGAACAGCCACTATACTAACAGCAGAGCTTTATGGCTTGTTGCTGACTGTTGATTACATAATTAACAGGGGTGGAACGACTGCGCCATTTGCGCCATGTTGCGCCAGACGTATTTGTCTGCGCCATCCTGCGCCATGTTGCAGAAACTGCGCCGCAGCCAATACCTCGCGCCATTATGCGCCTAATCGCAGAACGTGCGCCAAAGAAATTGTATTTTGTCTTGGTTTCGGTTTCTACCAACTCGATTGGCAACAATGAGCGCGTTTAGCTTGATCGGCCTTGCTATCCTTTGTTCTGTTTATTCTCCCTCTGTATCCCGAGTTGGAAGCGCGCGAAAAATCTCGGAGGTCGTATTCCAAGCGCTACACCACCTTCGACTGGATAGGTATTCTTCAACCATAGGCGGTTAAGCAAGTCGGCCGAGGTTGCCTGAGGCTCTGCGGCCCGGGATCCGGACGTCAGCCAGTTGAAAACAAATGAGCAAAATATTCCTTGTAGTACATCATCGTTAGAAGTTGGAACCGGATTCCCGCAAGATAAATCGTGATTTGATAGAACTGAAGCGCTGTCCGATCCGAAACCTTGTCGGCCAGCAGCTCTGACGCGAGCGGTAGATCTGCTCAGCGTACTTTAACCTTGCTCCTGCTTATCGCTTCAAATACGATAACTCCGTTAAAAGTAGTCTGCTGCTTCGATATTGAGGTGCACAATAGGATAAACTCGAAATTTGTTGCCCTGTTCCTCCGCGCAACTGCACGTCCGTTGCTTACGCACGTCACATGGTTCGCACATATAATTTCTATGTAGAGCACGCGTGGGTTGTGCAATAAGCAGTGCTGGTTTGCATTTTGAGCAGCGGAAAGCCACTCCAAAAACTATCAAGGACACTATCTTCCGAAACAGAGGGTACTTGCTTTTTGATTCTCATTAAGGCTTTCAAAGTTTTAAGTTTTCGCATCTGTTACACTGTTATCCCATCTACCTAGGTCCATGACCACTCATGTTCATCTGTGCTGCTAAGCACAATTGAAATCGCTCCCGTGCTTGTCTAAGACACAAGCTGATGTGCAATGAAAACTGATCTGAGCTCCTGCTAGCCTGCTCCAGAACGTAGTTTTAGCTGCTCCCAACCTGCTCCAAAACAGCTGTTTCAACTGCTCCCGTGGCTGCTCCCAAGTACATTTCATGAGTTCCACCTCTGAATTAAAAAAAGGCTTCCTCTTGGCGTAATCTACACAGACTGAGTTCTCTAGAGGCAGTCACATCAATGGACCGTGTAACAAACCCACTGGTTTCCAAGTTAAAGAACAAGACGATCTGGGCTGCAAACAAAAATCTTGACATAGTCCTATGCTGGGTTCCTAGCTACTTTGGCATTCCTGGAAATGAAACGGCTGATTGCGCAGCCAGCTCTGTTAATGATAGAGAAATCGACACACACCAAATACCATACAAGGATTACCACAACTCTTTGACAAACTATGTGCAATCAAACCTTTTCTAGGCAAGTGGGAGAGTGCCCGACATCGGGAGCACGCCTATGATGTTGTGCTCTGTAAGTTATGAATCGGTCATACTTGTTTCACGCGTAAGCACCCCTTGAGCATGGAGGATGCTTCTGAATGTGGACTTTGTAACTTACCTCTAAGGTATTATGCACACACTCGTGGAATGCCCTGTGTATGGCAAATGCCGTTATAAACGCTTCTTGCTGCTTTACAAAGAACACATTCCACTACACCTTGCCTTACTACTAGGTGATGAACCGCTCATCCCATACAGTTAGTGTTTTTAACTTCCTCACAGATATCGGCCTTCCACCAACTGTGATTTTACTTTCTATTGTAAACACATTGTCGTATTTTTTACACTTATACGCATTCATGTGCACAGCTTTATCACATATTTCGCTACTATATCTCTTTCCTCTTCTTAAATCCGAATTGCAACAGTCTAAGCTTGGCTCAACATAGCCTTAGATGCTGATGTGCCATAAACTCCCAATCAATCAATAGAATGTCGACATCGAGACCAGGATGTTGATGTCGTGCCTTTTATTGATACTCTCTGCCATTTTAGGCCACTTCTCTTATTTATTCAAAAATAACGGTGGCAACCTTTATTATTTATTCAAAAAAGGCCGCTACAAATACTCGGTCTCAGA